>CAUYON010020453.1:0-13807 GCA_963573935.1 Arctocebus calabarensis
GCTCTGTACCTTTTATGTGGATCCTTGGGGTCACAGGTCACTCCAGCAGGGTTGATGTGCGTTCCTCGACCTTGTCTCTTGGCTCAGCTCCAAACCGTTGGCTTTCTCACTAAATTTCTGTCCTTTAACTCTCCTTCTGGATGGGAGTATCTGCAGAAAGCTGGCTACAGACCGCAATCTTGGCTCCTCCCATGAAGCCATCTATCTTAAGAAAGTAGTATGTTATAAGTGGAGATGTTCTTAAACACCAAAACAACATAAAAAGCAAGTTTATTATCTCAATGCTCTGTGCTAAGTTATATGGTGAATTAAATATGGTATCAGTGGAACAAATAAGAGAATTTTAGTACTTTGATGCCAACGACATGGCTAAATACAAAAGGGCAGTAGTTACATGATTTGTCTAAAGTGTAGAAAATTAAGGAAACTATAACTTGAAGCAATTCAGAGAGGAGTTAATGGTAGCAAGACCCAAGCAGAGTCAAGTGGTAGGATAAAAATTAGGGATCTTTTGGAAGATGGAATCCACATATGATTTGTTAGATATGGGAGTGAAGAAAGGAAATATGCCAACAAATAGTGACATATATCTTTATGTCTCAGGCAGTGGGGTAGTTGCTGCTGATATTTGCTCATTTCGACAATCTGAGGGTACAGCACAAGCACTGGCAAATTTGTTTTTGAGCTGGATGAGCTTAATGTATATCGCATTGACATAGTATGGGGAATTTTGTATATGCAAAATCACAAAGACAGGTTGAAATGAGTCCTTAACTATGACTAGATTTTAAATTGTTGTAAAATTTTTTGAAATTTAAACTAAGGTATTATAGATTCATGTAATTTTACAAAAGTTCTTGTAATTTCTGAACCAAAATGATGGATTATTACTGGTATACCTGAAAAGTTATTCTGTTTATATACATTTTTAGATGAATGTAAAATGTGGTGTGAAAAAAATGAAATGTTGGTAAAAACAAGAATTCTATTAGTCTTCAGGAAAAAAAATTACTTCCATTTATTCAACTATAATGAGGAGTACAATTTGTAGAAAATGATAATAAAAATAAATAGAAAATAAACTGAAATTTGACTTAGAAAACAAAACATCTTCTCCTGCTGTTTTAAGTAATTTCTTGTTGCTAATAAAGATTTTCCCAGATATTAAATTCTGCTTTATTGTGCCTGTATAGAATTGGTTAAAAAACAAATGAATTTGTATCTTTTTCATCTAAAAAAAAAACAAATATTATTCTTGAGATAAAGAATTTTATCTCTGCTGTCCCTGCTTAAACACAATATCTTCTAATGGTTTTAGAATTAAATATTTCTCTGATATATTTTAGTAAGACACACCTAGCAAAATCAACTTTGAAATGTGGGCTCACTTTCTACTTTGGCCTGTATTTTAGATTTACTGTTAGCTTAAGAAAGTGTTGAAATATAAACATATCTGATAGTTGCCTTTTGATAACTGTGAACAGAATGAATTCTATATAAAGAAAAGAGAACTTATAGGTGGTAACAAAATCTGTCATTCTGTTATTGGGTGCTCAATTACTCATCATAAGATAATCTAGAAAGTGCAATTAACACTTCCTAAAAGAGTGAGAAAGCTCATATTTCTTAATTGATGTCCTATACTGTAAATCCAAATAAATTTTATTCAAAATACATTCCTTAAACATTTTTATTATCAATTTTTACCAGGAGCTGAAGAAATCCCTCCTCATTCTCCAAATACTCACCATCAATGTCACAATGTTTTTCAATGATACAGTTTCAGTTTGAAACTTTCATGAAATGATTTTCTAATTTAAAAAATTGTAGGATCATAATTTTGCTAACAAAATTCCATTATCCATGCATATAGTAATCCTGAACATAAAATTAAATCATGCCAAGGCACAGGGAATTATTATTTATGGATACAGACTCTCTGGGTGAACTAAATTTTTTGGAAAGAGAGGTAATGATTGCACGAGATTGTGAATGTAATCAATGCCATTGGACTCTATACTTAAAATGTTTAAATGGAAATTTTTGTTTTAAATATATTTTACCGCAATAAAAAACGTACAAGTCATTCAGTTAAAAAGATAAAAGTTTCTTCCATATTAATATTGTAAAAAGACAAAATATTATCAAACATAATTTGCTAGTGAAAATGCCTCACAAGAAGGAGTAGGAAAGTAAAACTAACAGAAAGTAAATGTACTTTTAAATATAGTAACATAGATTGAATAATATAGTACTATATACTATTATTAATATGATAACATTTTACCTTAGCTTAGAAGTTCAAAATATATACTTTAGGTTTATCCTAAAATTTATCCTTTTTTTGTTTTTATTTTTTGTTGTCATTGTTGCAGTTTTTCTGGGGCCAGGTTTGAACCCACCACCCTTTGTATATGGGGCCAGCACCCTACCCACTGAGCCATAGGCACCACCCTAAAATTTATCTTTGAACATGATTTTCTTTTTTAGCTATCCAATTATTGAAGATGGGTACAGAAAGACCTCTAGGTAATGTATGCTCCTCTGAGATTATTTATATAAGAAACCTCTAAAAAATAAATATATTTTAATAGAGGCTCAATGAACAAAATAGGTAATATACATAAATTATGGGTTATTTACTATGAAACTATTAACAGAAAATGAAAAAGTTGATTAATGATATTAAAAACATGACCTTAATGAAATCTGTATTAAATAAAATATCCAATTAGTTGAATTTCATTAGCTTGCAAAAAGAAATTCTCTGTGTGCTGTAGAAAATGTTGCAAAAATTGAATGAATACCTTTGAATGATTTATTATGTGCCTTTGTAAGTTTAAAATTTTAGTGGTGGAAGAGAGACAGTATAATCTGATTTGTGTGTTTGGTCAAATCACTCTATTGATCTTGTACATGATAACATTCTACTTGGCAGATGAAATTGAAAATGAATGTCCAAAATGATTCATTTTTTTTTAGTGTAAGTAGTATGGCTAGATGTCAGAATATAGGAGCTACCCATCCTATTAGCTATACTGCAAATATTGAAAGGAAATTCAACATTACTTGCATAGTGTTAAAAACAGCAAAATATTTGATTTAAGCACATTCATATTGTAATACAAATAGGCATACTTCTTCACCAATATATAGCATTTACTACGTTTAGTCAGGCATCATACGCTTATGTAAAGGTGTAATCACTTTCTAGTTTCCACTCATAAAGTTGGGGAAATAATTACATAAACATTGGCATTTGTGCCTTGACAACGTTGACACTCTGCACTGCACTTATACTAATTAGTCTTTATCGGGTAAAATTTCTCTCATTGGCTGTGCTCCATGAATATTGTCACACATCACTGTTGAGAGAAGTTAGTATTTTCCATGAATTCACTTTGAAAGTACTACTGGAAGCTTCACATTTGGAAATCTCTTGGACCTTGTGCTAGGACCTCTTCCTATAGCTGATTTTAAAAGCACATTTTCACTGTACTAAATAGCAAATGTGAATATAACATTCTTCACATACCTGCTAAGTAAGAGTTTGCACTTGTCCTTGACTGCATGTCGGAGTTCACTGTTAATAAAGGTTTTATTCATAATTAAGGAAAATGGTAGTTCTCCAAGGCGTGAAATGGCAGCATACTTACTTGTTAGTGTATTTCAAGTTATATCTTTCTTACAAGATTCCTGGATACAAGGTAGGAGAAAAACAAATTGTAATGATCATTTTAAGCATAGTTTGTACCTCTCTTGCAAAAGATATTTCCCACTTTTTATAGCACAAGAAAATAGGCAGGATGCTTTTTAAAGTCACATAATAGTAAATTGAAGAGGATTTTAATGTTATCACTTTGTGGAAGTAAGATATTAATGTGACATTAGATGTAATTTTTCTGCATCTATCATATATTTCTAATAAGACTTCTTTTAATAAAGCTATGAAGAGGTGTTTTCTTATGTGCCTTATGTATTTATGTGATCTCAAAGAGCCCAATCAATATGCACAGTACCAAAAGAAACGTCTCTGGCCTTTGTTTTTAACTTACTGGGAAGTAATCCCTAAATCTTTAGAATATCCTGCCTAATGAGAGTGCCTTTGTTTATGCGAGGGCATTTGGCCGTGCCTCATAATCTGTGCTAGCAATAATTGATGACGGAAACTTTAGGCCGCGAGGAATCAGTTGGACCTCTGGAGGGGTTAGAGGCTAAATTCAGCCACATGAATGGTGATTTTTTTTTTCTACTGATTAAACTTCAGTAAAATCTCTGGGTACCAATGATCAGGTAAGTTTTTTTCCCTGGCCATGCTCCACACACACTGTCACACATCATTGTTGAGAGAAGTTAGTGTTGTTCATGAATCCACTACTGGAAGCTCCACATTTGGAAGCCTCCTGGACACTGTGATAGGACCTCTTCCTACGGCTGATTTTAATGGCACATGTTCACTGTACTAAATAGTAAATGTGAATGTAACAGCTTTCAGTGAGCTGTGTGAGTCTTAGTGATTACCGCGCAGGAAGGCGGTTTCCCGGGCCCCTAATCTTGTAGGTTACGTGAGATACGAGACTGGTTTTGTTCACTCCCACACAATGCAAATTTAAACATTTATCTCTTCAAAATTTGGTCTTAAAGGTAAGGCATAGTAGAGAACAGTTTTCTAATGGAGTTACTGTTGGTCCAGGGAAATAGAGAAGACACAAAAAATTGAAGCGTTGTAACAAAATAATAGGATTGTTATGAAATCATATGAACTCGGATTGTAAAGCACTTGGAATAATGACCAAAGTAGATTAAATATTACGTAAATGTTAGTGGTGTCTTCATTCATATGACATTTAAAGAAGACTAATAAGTATGACTTTAACAGGGCAAGTGCTAGTTAGTACATAGTAGTCTTTTTCACCATATTAGGTGAATTTTGTTGGCTTTTGCCCATTTGCCATGTACTCTCCATTCATCAGTGTCCACTCACTCTCTCAATGAAGGGATTGAGTTTTCAGTTTAAGGGTCTTTGTTCTAAAATCTCCTTTCATGTGGATGTGACAAAGTTTCTGATGCTGAAGCCGTCAGGCACAGATCTAAATTAATTTAGTTTCTCTGCTGTTTTCCTAAGGTAATGAGCCAAACATGAGGTGTTTTTTTTTTTTAATGTTGGGGATTCATTGAGGGCACAAGAAACCAGGATACATTGATTTGCATTTGTTAGGTAAAGTCCCTCTTACAATTGTGCTTTGCCCCCAAAAGGTGCGTCAAACACCCAGACCCCACCCCCCTCGCTCCTTTCCTCTCTCTGCTCTCTCTGCTCTTCCTTTACCCCACCCCCTCCCTCCTTCTCTCTCTGTCTCTGCTCTTCACTTTCCCCACCCCCACTGTGTCATTAATTGCCATCAATTGTCCTCATATCAAAAATGAATATATAGGATTCATGCTTCTCCATTCTTGTGATGCTTTACTAAGAATAATGTGTTCCATTTCCATCCAGGTTAATACAAAGGCTGTAAAGTCTATTTTTTTAATGACTGAATAGTATTCCACAGTATATATATATATATATATATATATACCACAGCTTGTTAAACCATTCCCAGGTTTGTGGGCATTTAGGCTGTTTTCACATTTTAGCAATTGTAAATTGAGGTGCGATAAAAAGTCTACTGCAAGTGTCCTTATGACAAAAGGATTTTTTTCCATCTAGGTAGACACCCAGTAATGGGACTGCAGGATCAAAAGGGAGACCTAGTTTGAGTTCTTACTGTTCCCCATATTTCCTTCCAAAAGGTTGTACTAGTTTGCAGTCCCCCCAGCAGTGTAAAAGTGTTCCTTTCTCTCCACATCCACACCAGCATCTGCAGTTTTGAGATTTTGTGAAGTGGGCCATTCTCACAGGGGTTAGATGATACCTCAGCATGGTTTGATTTGCATTTCTCTAATAATTAGGGATTATGAGCATTTTTCATATGTTTCCTAGCCATTCATCTGTCTTCTTTAGAGAAG
Source organism: Arctocebus calabarensis (assembly GCA_963573935.1). Lineage (NCBI taxonomy): Eukaryota > Metazoa > Chordata > Mammalia > Primates > Lorisidae > Arctocebus > Arctocebus calabarensis. Next base: position 6,007 of record CAUYON010020453.1, read on the forward strand.
GTTCTATTCATCTCTCTTCCCCAGTGATGTATGGGATTTTTGGCTTTTTTCATGTTGATTAATTTGAGTTCACTGTAGATCCTAGTTATCAAGTTTTGTCCGATTCAAAATATGCAAATATCCTTTCCTATTGTGTAGGTTGTCTATGTGCTTTGGTTGCTTTCTCCTTAGCTGTACAGAAGCTTTTTAGTTTAATTAAGTCCCATTTGTTTATTTTTGTTGTTGTTGCAATTGCCATGGCAGTTTTCTTCATGAACTCTTTCTCCAGGCCCATATCTTTCAGTGTTTTTCCTATGCTTTCTTTGAAGATTTTTATTGTTTCATGCCTTAAACGTAAGTCCTCCATCCATCTTGAATCAATTTTTGTGAGTGGAGATAGGTGTGGGTCCACTTTCAGTCTTTTACATGTGGTTATCCAGTTCTTCCAGGACCATAGGGAGTCTTTGCCTCAACGTATGTCCTTCTTTGGTTTATCAAAGATTAGGTGGTTGGAGGATGGTAGTTTCATTTCCTGGTTTTCTATTCAATTCCAAATGTTTATATCTCCATTTTTGTTAATACCATGCTGTCTTGACCACCAGGGCCTTGTAGTACAGACTAAAATCTGTTGTGCTAATTCCCATGGCTTTGTTTTTATTACTAATAACTGCCTTAGCTATATGGATTTTTTTCTGGTTCCATAGAAAATGCAGAATCATTTTTTCCAAGTCTTAAAAGTACAATGTTGGTATTTTAATATGGATGGTGTTGAAACTGTAGATTGCTTTGGAAAATATAGACATTTTAGCAATGTTGATTCTTCCCAGCCATGATCAAGGTATGTTCTTCCATTTGTTAATATCCTCTGCTATTTCCTTTTTCAGGGTTTCATAATTTTCTTAATAAAGGTCCTTCACCTCCTTCATTAGGTATTTCATTTTCTTGCAACCTGTGGGGAAGGGAGTTGTGTCCTTAATTATCCTCTCATTGGTTGTTATTGGTGTATACAAAGGCTACTGACTTGTGGACATTGATTTTATATTCTGTGACATTACTATATTTTTGATGACTTCCAGGAGTCTTGTGGTTGAATCTTTGGGGTTCTCTCAGTAAAAGATCATATCATCAACAAAGAGGGAGAGTTTGATCTCCTCAGTTCCCATTTGGATGCCCTTCATTTCCTTGTCTTGCCTAATTGTATTGGCTAGAACTTCCAACACTATGTTGAATAGTACTGGTGAAAAAGGGCAATCTTGTCTGATTCCAGTTCTAAGTGGAAAAACTTTCAGCTTTACTCCATTCAGTAAAATATTAGCTGTGGGTTTGTCATAGATAGATTTAATCATTTTAATAAATGTGCCACCTATGCCTATACTCTTCAGTATTCCAAATAGAAAAGGATGCTGGATTTTGTTGAATGCCTTTTCTGCATATATTGAGAGGATCATATGGTCTTTATTTTTGCTTCTGTTGATATGGTGAATAACATTTATAGACTTGTGTATGTTAAACCAGTCTTGCATCCCTGGTATGAAACTTACTTGGTCATAATGTAAGACTTTTTCAATGAGAAGCTGTAATTTATTGGCCAGGATTTTGTTGAGAATTTTTGCATCTATATTCATTAGTAACATTGGTCAGAAATTCTCTTTATTTGGTTGGTTCTTTTCTTGGTTTTGGCCTATTTTTTTTTTTTTTTTGTAGAGACAGAGTCTCACTCTGTGGCCCTGAGTAGAGTGCTGTGGCATCACACACAGGTCACAGGAATCTCCAACTACTGGGCTTAGGTGATTCTCTTGCCTCAGCCTCCCCAGTAGCTGGGACTACAGTTGCCCAACACAAGGCCTGGCTACTTTTTTGTTGCAATTTGACCAAAGCCATGTTTGAACCCACTGTGTTTGGTATATGGGGCTGGCGCCTTACTGACTGAGCCACAGGTGCTCCCCTGGCCTAGGGTTTTGATGAGTCCTTTTGGTATGGGACCAGAAGAATGAGAAGATTGAAGAGCAAGAAGGGAAAAAAGATTTAAAAAAAGAAGAAGAAGAAGAAAAGAAAAGAAAAAAGAGAAAGGAGAGAAGGTTAGTAAAAGGGAATATTGACAAAAAAAGAGGAGAGGCACAGAAAGAGGGAGACAGGAGCATAACAGGTATACAGTAGGGTACTTTGACCCAACCTGAAAACCCCCAACCTCTGAGTGTGCCAGGTTGGATGGTTCCTTTGAGGTCAGCAGCTCTTTGCCAATCTGTTAAGACATAGAACCCTACCTCCACCAAGTGGAGAAGACAGACAGAAATGCTATAAATCAAACCAAAACAAGCAAACAGAAAATTTTATGGGATAAAAGCAAATAATAGAGGTAGAAACACTAGCAAAAATGAAGTTCTAATTGTTAAAGAAAGCAACAATGGGAAATTATATTTAAACTAGAAAAATGAAGAAAAGAATAAAAGAAAGAAAAATCTAGAGGGAAAATATTAAAATTAAAAACAAAACTAGACTAAAACAAAGCAGTATATATGTCTTACTGAATATTGTCTGGGCAACAGGTGATCTTCTGGGATATGAGATGTTATTCACAATGCTGATACAGCTATATGAGATGGAGACTGGAGGCCTCTGCTGATTTCTCAAACCCTGCAGGTGGAAAGTCTAAATTTCTCCTCAGCCCACTTAAAAGGCACTTTAAACTGTCAACTTTGGCTAAGCAGAAGTTTTGCCAGGAAAGCACTTGTTGCTAGGATCACTCCTGAAGAGACGGCCCGCTTACCCAGTGTGCCAAAACTGATCTCACTCTATGCCTCTGAGGGCCAAGGCTGTAAGACATCTCTGTCTCGGCATTTAGGTTAATCAGAGACTAGATTGCTCACCCAAGGTCTTCTGCCTGATCCTTGCTCTGTGACCCTGAGAACTTGCTAAGCCAGTTCTCCCACAATGGCTCCACACAGCCCATAGTTGAACACTATTAGCTTCATCCAGCTCAGCAGCTCAGCCTGGGGCCCTAGACAACAACAAGTTCTCCCAAGGTAGTTCAACTGAGTTTCAAGTCCAAACAAAAAAAAAATAATAATGACAACTCACAGGTAAGGCCTTTCCAGTTTGTAATCTCACTCCTACTGCTCTTATAGCCATGGACAGGATTAGATTGAATGAACACACGAAATCGCTTGCCTGTTCTCCACTATTTTTGTCCTCCTCATGGGGTCAGAAGTCTCTCACCTCCCTGTGTCCCCAAAGGGATGTTTCTGGTCAGATCCCACCAGTGAGAGATGCCTGAAATCTTCTCTCCCCAGTCTCACTGTGCCCAGTTTCAAGAAAGCTGTTGCTTGACCACCATCTTGCTCCTCTCTCCATAATTCTTTATGTAAAATAAATCATTCAAAAAATTTATTTCTCCATATTCTGTCAATATTTTCCATTTGATTGGTATATTAAATTGATTAACATTTAATGTAAATATCAACTAGGTTAAATTTACTCCTAGAAATTTAATCTATACATGTTTTCCTCCTTTTATTTCTCTCCCTGTTCTCTTGCCTTCACTTGGATTACTTAAATACATTTAGACTTTAATTTTAGCTTTTTTCAGATAAAACTATTTGAACAAATTTTTAATGGTTGCTCCAATAATTTTAATATACCTTCATAAGGTTTTGTAGTCTATTAAGAATAACATGGTAGAAGATCTAATAGAAGGTAGGGGGGAAAGTGGTAAGGGAATGGGACAGGGGGAGAGTGAGGGGAATGGAAGGTCACGGTGTATGGCACATTTTTTGTGGTAGGGACACAAGTATAAGAAGGGCTTTACCCAACAAATACAATCAGTGTAACTTAATTCTTTGTTGTTTGTACCCTCTCATTCACCTGAAATTAAAAAGGGGAAAAAAATGATTGTTAATAAAAGATCTTATAATCATAAAAAAGTTATCTAATACATTAAATAAAAAATGTATCTTTTAATTCATTTTTCAGATTATGGTTGTTATTTTATATTATTATCCATTTTAAGGAATTTACTTTCACATTTTTAATATGTAAGGGTTTTTTTTTTGTAAAAGTTTTTCTTGAGTTTTGTATTGAAAGGCATCTTTATTTTAATTTTATTTTTAAAAGATATTCTTAGTGGATACAGAAACCAGTTTGGGGGCTATTTCAATAATATGTTGCTCTATTGTCTTCAAGTTTTGACTGTTTCTGAAAAGAATCAGCATTTATTCAAATCATTATTTCTGTGGGTATACAGGTAATGTGCTATTTCCCCCTGGTTGCTTTTAAGACTTACCTTGATTTTCTCTTTATCTTTGGTTTATAGTGGTTTGATAATAAGCTTTGGTTATTTTCTTTCTTTAAGCCCTTCTTGCATTTTTCCAGACTTCTAAATCTGTGAATTTGTGTCTATTACTCTATTATAAGAATTAAAGTCATTGTTTCTGTAAATTTTCTCTATTATCATTATTGGGGATTCCATGACTTCTGTGTTCAAAAGATTAATATTTATAAAAGGGCTTTATTTGCTTCTAAAGGGCTTCATTTGTTTTCTAAAGGGCTTCTAAAGGGCTTCATTTGTTTTCATCTTTATGTCTTTACACTTGAAATTGCACAGAGATTAAAAAAATAAAAAACACATTTTATTAATATAGCCTCATAAATATTATATGTTAATAACATAATATCAAAAAATCAAATATTGTTTTAATAGGATAATAATTTTAGTACTAGAAATGGCAAAATTTCTTATGCTTGTTATCATATCAGATAACATCAATCCTTCTGCTAATTTTATCTATTTAGATAATAATAACATGAAACAGGGTTTGGCAAACTATAGTCCATGGGTTGGCCTCCTGCTTTTGTAAATAAAGTTTCGACAGTACAGTATTTATTCTATATACTTATAAATTTTCTATGCCTGCTATTGTGATAGTTGCCAGAGTTAAGTAGTTGTGAGAAAATCACCAGAAGCATGAAATATTTACTTTCTAGCCTTTAACAGAAAAAAGTTCGCCAACTCCTTATCTAGAGATTAATCCTTGTAAATATGCCAAAATAAGCTTATATGAATGTTTATAAAGGACTCTTTTTATTACTCGATGCACAAACTTTAAACTATGTTTAAGAAACATTTTCAAATAATTCATTCTTCAGCTATTTATATCTAACAAACATATATTTCCCCTTCCCATGAAGCATTATATTTTTCATTAATTGTTTTATAATACAAAACATATTAAAATCATTTTGGCAGATATGAAGAGAAAATGATCATTGAGACAATGATCATTTTTTTTCAATCCTTTCTCCCTTCTTGGTCTTCAGTCCTCTCATTCTTCTGGTCCCGTACCAAAAGGACTCATCAAAACCCTAGGCCACAGGCATGGTAACTTAAAGAGCAAGAGGAATTGAAAGGAAAATTAGGGCAGGGAATCAGATAAAAGAATACACTCATGAGGAAGATTCAGCAGAAAATTCCTGGCAACATGAAAACCCAATCAAGAGCAACCCTCCCCACAAGGGACCATGAGGTAGCTACTGTAGAGGATACCACCTATAAACAAATGTTTGAAATGACATAAAGGGAATTTTGAATACAGATAATGAAAACAATGAAGGAAATGATGGAAACAATGAAGGAAACTGATGAAAATAGAAAATATTTTCTATTTTCAAGTAGAAAATAATGAAAAGGAAATCCAAAACCAGAAGCAAATAAGAAATAAATGATATGAAGAATATAGAGCAGATATAGCAGAGCTGAAGGAACTGAAGCAGTCAATTAGAGAACTTAAAGATGAAATAGAAAGTATCAACAACAGATTAGATCATGCAGAAGAAAGACTCTCAGAGGTAGAGGATAAAGCTCTTGAGATTACTCAGATAGTTAAAGAGGCAGAAAAGAAGAGAGAGAAGGCAGAACGTTTACTGACAGAATTATGGGACTTTAGGAAGCATTAAAACATTTGGGTACCTATCCCAGAAAGGGAAGAAAAATGCCCCAGCAGAATGGAAGCCATTCTACAGAATATTATAAATGAAAATTTCCCAAATGACACCAAATGTTCTGACACACTCCGTTCAGAGGGATACCACAGCCCATGTCACCTCAGTTCTAAGAGAGCTTCTGCAAGACACATTGTGATGAACCTGTCCAAAGTCATGACAAAAGAAAAGTTTGGAAGCTGCCAGGAGTAAAGGCCAGTTGACCTACATGTGCAAATCCATCAGGATGACTATAGACTTTTCTAATGAAAATTTTCAAACAAGAAGACAATGGTCATTTACATTTAATCTACTTAAAGAGAACAATTTCCAGCCCAGAATTCTATATCCCACTAAGCTAATTTTTTAAAATTGATAGAAAAAAATCAATTTTTTTTTACTGATAAGCAAACACTGAGGAAATTTGCCACAACAAGACCATCTCTACAGGATACACTTCAACCTGTTTTATACACTGAATATGACAATGGATCAACAGCAAAGTAAGAACTCAGAAATGAAAGGACAGAATGCAACTTGTACAATGATGCAAAAGATAAAAGTAAGCAATGGACTCTCACAAAATAAGATGAGCAAAACACTACCACACTTATCAATTATCTCAACAAATGTTAATGGTTTGAATTCCCCACTGAAGAGCCATAGATTTGCTGATTGTATTAAAAACACAAGCCCTCCATTTGCTGTCTACAGGAAACACATCTAGCTTCAAAAGACAAATTAAAATTCAGAGGGTTTTAAGGGTTGGAGACAATTTTCACACAAACAGAATTCAGAAGAAAACAGGAGTTGCAAACTTATTTTCAGATACATATGGATTTAAAGCAACTAACATCAAAAAAAAGAAAAAAATGGTCACTTCATATTGGTCAAGGGAAAATTACAACAAGAAGACATTTCAGGAGGTGGAGCAAGATGGCGGACAAGTAACAGGTTCCTTGTGGCTGGGCACGGTGAGACTGGGTAGAGAAGACTTCAGCCATCACTGCCAGGCAGGATCTGCCCAGAAACTTCCCTTTGGGGACTCAGGGAGACAGCGTGAGGCTTCTGGACACCCTGAGGAAGGCTAAAGCGGCGGACATTGGGCAAGTGGTTGCGTCTGTTCATTCGGTCTGATCCTGTTGGCGGCTGTGGGTGGGGCATCAGTGGCACTGCAGGCTGGAAGGGCCTCGCCTGTGAGCCCTTGGGGTTTCTTTCGGACTTGGCACTTGGTTGAAATGCCTTGGGAGAACTTGGGCAGGAGTACAGGGTTTTTTGAGTGTTGCATGGGGCCCCAGATTGGGCCACCAAGCCAGACGGAGCTGTCATGGTTTGGTGGTGGGCTGTGTGGAGCCATTGTGGGAGAACTGCCCTGGCAAGCTCCACCCTCAGGGTCGCAGAACAGGCATTGGGCGGGAGCGAGTAATCTAGTGACTGAGCAGCCTAAAGGCAGGGACTGAGATGCCTTCAGCCTTAGCCCTCAGGGGCATAGGAGGAGACTGGTTTTGGCACACTGGGTAAGTGGATAGCCACTCAAGGAGTGATCGCAGCCACAGCGCTTTCCTGGGAAAGCTTCAGCTTAGCCCAAGTTAGCAATTTACAGTGTCTACCAAGCAGGCTGAGGAGGATTTAAGCTCTCCACCCTGCAGGGTTTGAGAAATCATTAGAAACACAGGGTCACTCCCTACAAAGATCCAGTGACAACAGAGTGATTCTGCCAGGGTCTGATCTGGGAGAGACACCTCTCCAACTCTGAGGAAGGTCATAGGCAATAGTGAAAAATAATCATGAGGTGGAATCAACAGAAAAACTCTGGCAATATGAATAACCAGAGTAGATCAACTCCCCC
>CAUYON010020454.1:0-26018 GCA_963573935.1 Arctocebus calabarensis
GACAGAGGACAACTTTGTCTGGTTCCAGTTCTAAGAGGAAAAGTTTTCAGTTTTACTCCATTCAGTAAAATATTAGCTGTGGGTTTGTCATAGATAGCTTCAATCAGTTTCAGAAATGTGCCACATATGCCTATACTCTTCAGTATTCTAATTAGAAAAGGATGCTGGATTTTATCGAATGCTTTTTCTGCATCCTTGAGAGGATCATATGATCTTTGTTTTTGCTTCTGTTAATATGGTGGATAAGGTTTATGGATTTGCGTATGTTAAACCAGCCTTGCATCCCTGGGATGAAACCTACCTGATCATGATGTATGACTTTTTTAATGATAAGCTGTGATTGATTGGCTAGGATTTTGTTGAGAATTTTTATATCTATATTCATGAGTGAAATTGGTCTGAAATTCTCCTTTTTAGTTGGGTCTTTTCCTGGTTTTGGTATCAGGGTGGTGTTTGCTTCGTAGAACATGTTGGGGAAGATTCCTTCCTCCTTAATTTTTTGGAATAATTTCTGTAGTATGGGAATAAGCTCTTCCTTGAAGGTTTGGTGGAATTCTGGTGTGAAGCCATCTAGAGCAGGGCATTTTTTTTTTTTTTTTGAAGATTTTTTATTGTTTCTTTAATCTCAGTGCTTGAAATTGGTCTGTTCAGGAGCTCTAGTTCTTCCTAGCTAAGTCTAGGGAGAGGGTATGATTCTAAATATTGATCCATTTCCTTCACATTGTCAAACTTCTGGGCATAGAGTTTCTGGTAGTACTCAGAGATGATTTCTTGTTTCTCTGTGGCATCAGTTATAATTTCCCCTTTATCATTTCTGATTGAGGTTACTAGAGATTTTACTTTTCTATTTCTATTTAGTCTGGCCAAAGGTTTATCTGTTTATTTATTTTTTCAAAAAATCAACTCCTTATTTCATTAATTTTCTGAATGATTCTTTTGCTTTCAATTTCATTGATCTATGATTTAATTTTGGATATTTCTTTTCTGCTGGGTTTAGGCTTAGATTGTTCTTCGTTTTCCAATTTCATAAGATGGCTCATGACTTTGTTGATGTGCTTTCTTTCTGTTTTTCGAATGTAGGCCTCTAACGTGATAAGTTTTCCTCTTAGAACTGCTTTTGCAGTATCCTGCAGGTTTTGGTAGATTGTGTCTTCATTGTTGTTTTGCTCAAGGAAGTTAATGATTTCCTGTTTTATTTCTTCCTGCACCCAACTGTCATTCAACAGAAGGTTGTTTAATTTCCATGCCTTTGTGTGGGGTTGAACATTTTTGTTGGAGTTGAGTTCCACCTTTAGTGCCTTGTGGTCTGAGAAATACAAGGTAAAATTTCAATTCTTTTGATTCTGTTGAGGTTTGTTTTGTGTCTTAGGATATGATCAATTTTGGAGAATGTTCCATGGGCTGATGAAAAGAATATATATTCTTTATCTTTGGGATGGAATGTTCTATATGCAACTATCAAGCACAGTTGTTCCAGGGTCTCATTTAAGTCCCTTATATCTTTGTTTAATTTCTGTTTAGAGGATCTGTCCAGCTCTGTAAGAGGAGTATTAAATTCCTGTGTATTATGGTATTATAGGATATTATATTGCTCAGACTGAGGAAGGTCTATTTCAAGAATCTAGGAGCATTAACTTGGGTGCATAAATATTTAGAATTGAAACATCTTCTTGTATTTTTCCCTTGACCAATATGAAGTAACCCTCTTTATCTTCTTTGACTTTAGTTGCTTTAAATCCACGTGTATCTGAAAATAAGATTGCAACTCCTCTTTTCTTCTGAATTCTGTTTGCCTGAAAAATTGTCTTCCAACTCTTAACTCAGAGTTTTAATTTGTCTTTTGAAGCTAGGTGTGTTTCCTGCAGACAACAAATGGATGGCTTGTTTTAAAATCTAGTCAGCCAATCTATGCCTCTTCAGTGGGGAACTCAAGTCATTAACTTTTATTGAGATAATTGATAAATGTGGTAGTGCTGTATTCATCTTATTTTGTGAGAGTCCATTGCTTAGTATTATCTTTTGCATCAGTGTGGAAGTTAAGCTCTGTCCTTTAATTTCTGAGTTTTTACTTTGCTGTTGATCCATTTTGATGGTCAGGTTGAAGTATTTCCTGTAGAGTTGGTCTTGTTGTGGCAAATTTCCTCAATGTTTGTATATCAGTAAATGATTTGATTTCTCTATCAATTTTAAAGCTTAGTTTTGCAGGATATAGAATTCTGGGCAGGAGATTGTTCTGTTTAAGTATACTAAGGTAGATGACCATTGTCTTCTTGCTTGGAAAGTTTCATTAGAGAAGTCTGTAGTCTCCCTGATGGATTTGCTCCTGTAGGTCAACTTGTGCTTACCCATGACAGCTTGAAGAATCTTGTCTTTTGTCTTGACTTTGGACAAGTTCATAACAAAGTGTCTTGGGAAACCTTGTTTAGAGTTGAGGTGACCTAGGGTCTGATATCCCTCTGAAAGGACAGTGTCAGAATCTTTGGTGATATTTGGGAAATTTTCATTTATAATATTCTCTAGTATAGCTTCCATTCCCCTGGGATGTTCTTCTTCCCCTTCTGGGATACCTATAACTCATATGTTTGAATGCTTCATAGAGTCCCATAATTCTGTTAGCAAATGTTCTGCTTTCTCTCTCTTTTTTAACTCTTTAACTATCTGAGTTATCTCAAGAGGTTTGTCCTCTACTCTGAGATTCTTTCTTGTGCATGGACTAATCTGTTGTTGATACTTTCTATTGGATCTTTAAGTTCCTTAAATGACTACTTCAGTTCCTTCAGCTCTGCTATATCCTTTTTATATTCTTTTTATTTTTTTATTATTTTTTTATTTTTTGAGACAGAGGCTTAAGATGTCACCCTGGATAGAGTGCTGTGACATCACAGCTCACAGTAACCTCCAATTCCTGGGCTCGGCAATTCTCCTGCCTCTGCCTCCCAAGTAGCAGGGACTACAGGCGCCCACCACAACACCCAGCCATTTTTTGCTTGCAGCCATCATTGTTGTTTGGCAGGCCTGGGCTGGATTCAAACTCGCCAGCTCAGGTGTACATGACTGGTGCCTTAGCCCATTGAGCCACAGGCGCCGAGCCCCTTTTTATATTCTTTATATTGTTCATCTCTTAATTGATTCTGTTTTTGGATTTCCTTTTGGTTATTTTCCACTTTATCACCATTTTCCTTCATTGTTTCCTTCATTTCTTTGATTGATTTCATCATCTGTATTCTAAATTCCCTTTCTGTCATTTCTAACATTTCTTTATAGATGGAATCCTCTGTAGTAGCTACCTCATAGTCCCTTAGGGCACTTGGTCTGTACTGGTTTTTCATGATGCCAGGAGTTTTCTGCTGATTCTTCCTCATGGGTGATTTCTTTTATCTGTTTTATTGCTCTAATTTTCCTTTCACTTCCTCCTGCTCTTTAAGTTGCTGTGCCTCTGGACTAGGGTTTCGAGTCTTTTTTGGTACAGGACAGAAGGATGAGAAGATTGAAGAGCAAGAAGTGAAAAAAAGAAAGAAAGGGGGAAAAAAGAAAGAAAAAAAACAAAAGAAAAGAAAAAGAAGAAAGGAGAGGGGATGGGTAGAAGCAACTATTGACAAAAAGAAGAGAGGCACAGAAAGAGGGGGACAGGAGCAAAATAGGTGTACAGTAGAGTACTTTGACCCAACCTTAAGAACCCCCAACCTCTGGGGGTGCCGGGTTGGGTTGTTAGGTCAGCAGCTCTTTGCCAGCCTGTTTGGACACAGTACCCCACCTCCACCAAGTAGAGAAGAAAGACAAAAATTTAATAAATCAAACCAAAACAAGCCAACCAAAAACTTTATGGGATAAAATTGGGGGAAAATAAAATAATAGGGGTAGAAACACTAGCAAAAATGAAGTTCTAATTGTTGAAAAAGGCAATAATGGAAAATAATATTTAAACTAGAAAATGAAGAAATGAAAGAAAAGAAAAATCTATAGAGAAAATGTTGAAATTAAAAATAAAAAACAAAAACAAAACCAAAAACAAAGTAGTATATATATCTTGCTGAATATTGTCTGGGCAACAGGTGATCTTCTGAGGTATGATATCACAATGCTGATATGGCTATATGAAATGGAGACTGGAGGCCTCCAATGATTTCTCAAACCCTGCAGGATGGAGAGCCTAAATCCTCCTCAGCCTGCCCATAAGGCCCTTTAAATTGCCAACCTGGGCTAAGCAGAAGCTTTCCCAGGAAAGCACTTGTTGCTGGGATCACTCCTTAAGTGGCTATCCACTTACCCAAGTGTGCCAAAACCAGTCTCACTCTATGCCCCTGAGGGCTAAGGCTGCAAGGTGTCTCACTCACCATCTTTAGGCTGCTCAGTGACCAGACCACTTACTCCCACCTGATGCCTGTTCCTCAACTCTGAGGGTGGAGCTTGCCCTGGCAGTTCTCCCACAATGGCTCCACATGGCCCAGAACCAGAAACTGGCAGCTCTATCCATCTGGGTTGTTCAGTCTGGGGACCTAGACAATCCTCAAAGACCTCCACACTCTTGCCCAAGTTCTCCCAAGGTAGCTCAACTGAGTGCCAAGTTCAAAAAACCCCAAGCAGCTCACAGGTAAGGCCCTTCCAGTTTGCAATCTCACTGCTGCTGCACCTACAGTTGCCGGCAGGATTAGACTGAAGGACACACACAACCACTTGCCAATTCTCCACTGCTTTTGCCTTCCTCATGGGGTCCGGAAGTCTCACACTGTCTCCCCATGTCCCCAAAGGGATGTTTCTGGGCAGATCCTGCCAGCCAGAGATGCCTGAAGTCCTCTCTCCCCAGTCTCACTGTGCCCAGCTGCTACTCTGAAATCTTTGTCTTTTGATTGCCGTATTTAACCCAGTTCAATTTGTTACAAATTTCACTTATTTCTGAAATTTCCTTTTAGTTTTCTATTTGCATTGCTTTCCTTTTCCTTTTATCTGTCTCTTTCATATATCCCATAGAGTAAATTTTATTCTGATAGTTTGAAGTTCTTATGTTCTCTTTTAATTTTGATAGATATTCCTAACTTACTGGGATTTCTAGTTATTTGTTTTGTCCCAAATAGCTTTTTAAATTTATCAATACTTCTCTTCCCTGGAAGTAAGGCTCTCTCTTAGCTTCCTTCATCTTTTCTCCTTTGTCCTTCTACAAACCATATCATTAGCACATTGTTAGAAAAGTACTCTAGATACATTGTCACCTGGAGAGATCAGTCATTAAGTCATTTACTTCCCATATCTTCCTGTTTTTGTTGTCTTATTTCTGGATAACTTACTCTAGGACTTTTTCAGGGAGGCTGACTGTGCTAAAGTTTCTGATGCATCTATCATTGAGAATATTTGTAGTTTGGTGCCACATTTAAGTGATAATCTAGTTGGTAATAGTGGCCCACATTTTCTTTGCTACCAAAAAATAGTACCGCTTTGCTATTATTACTCCATTCCTTCTCATTTCAGGTCTATCTGATTCTCGTCATTTCAGGTGATCTGCTGTGACTCTTGGATTTTCTTGTCTTTGTTTGGGATATGCTTAAATTTCATAGTTATAATTTTGCTTTTCTAATCATACTAGTCAATCTAATATAATTTTTATGCACTTCATTCATTTTGGGATATTCTGAAGCATTTATTTACATACTGTCTCCCCTTTGATTATTTTTCCTACCATTTCACAATATTATGTGGATATGAACAATTCTTCTTGAATTCTTTACATTGCTTAATTTTAACTTTTTTTTATTCACTCTTTATGTTATGTTTCTGCCTTCTTTGAAAGTACTAGATTTGATATTTCTGGTCAATATTTTATGTTCTGATGAAATATATTATAGTATTCAATGTAAATCTATTCAGTTTTTTATTTTAACTATGATGTTTTTATATCTCTTATTTCCAATTATTTCTTTATTATAGTATTTTTCATAATCGTTTATTTTTCCATGACATTTTTCATGTCCTTTTTTCTTTGAACATTTTAATATATCTATTTAAAATTCTATTTATCTCATGTCCATTTTATTCTGCTTCAACCAGAGTAATTGTTTAGTGTGCTGTATTTTTGTGTGTTTTTAATCATTGTCATCATTTCTGCACCCCTTCCTCTGTCATTAAGAAGAGGGTGCATTGTGATTGGCAGTGTGAACTTGGGGGACATAGTTAATTCACACTAATTTCACATATGCTAAAGAAGTAGAAACAGTGAGGATAGTGTTTATGAGTGAAGAGACTTTGACATGACCACGATGGCTTGATTATTCTCAATTTTACCACTCTATTAACAACCCTTGTGAAAGGGCAACTTCCTTATTCCTTTGGATATTGTTTTGTTCATCCCAAAAGTTGACTTTTAAGACTGTCAAATCACTGGATGCTTTGTGGTGGCAATGGAGAAAAATAAAGGGAATAAGAGGCTATTGAATCAAATCCAAACATTTCTTTAACATTGACTTAAAAAAAGCAGGTGTTTACTTAGCTCATAAATCTGTGGGTCAGCAGTTTGGTTTGAACAGCTTTTCTGTTCTAAATAGAAATTGTTGCACATCTGTCAGATGCTGACTTCTGCATCTGTGGGTTGTCTGGCTGCTGGCTGCTGGCTGGAGAGATGTGACTTTGGTCCACATGCCCTTTATATCCTTCTAGCTGGTCAGCCTGGGCATGTTCTCAAGGAAAAGCAAGGCCTATTCCCAAGTACTATTCAAGCCTCTGTGCACATCACATTTATTAATATTCCTTTGTCTAAAGCAGGTCAGGTGATCATGCCCAGAGTCCAAGTGGGACCATACTTCACAGTTACGTAGAAAAGGCTCTGCGACTGTGGATATGTAGAGGTGAAAATACAGACTTTGTATTTTTACCGTGAACCATGTTGAGAAAGACTAACTACTTATGGGCCTTGTGACATAAATGCTAGGCATTTTCTAGTATCATACATGTTAACATCCTATTCCTACTTTTATCCTACTTCCAGAACATTCTCACCTCAGGAACTCATATTTGGAGGCATTGAGATATTCTTCAAATATCTTTGAATTACAAAAGTTTTCCTATACTTAGAATTCTCTATGTTTGGATTGGGAACAATCAGTATTTCAAAATTTTCTCATCATATTTAGGTATTTAAAATGCTTAACTATAGTTTAATTAAATTTGACTAATGGATTACATAATTTAATACTTAACTATGCTCCAAATTGAGACAATCTTTGATGTTGTCATTTTGTGAAATAAATAATTATTATTCTGTTGAATAGTCCAAGTTTAGATTTTGCAGGGGAAATTTACTTAGTTTTGATATTGCCTTTTATATCATTAAGTGTTGATGCTGCAATGACTTCTGTACTTAAGACTGAAGAAAGGAAAAAGGAAATTTTGCTGAATTCTAAGAAAAACACTTATTCTATTTCCTTTGTCTAACTAAATCACTTAATTCATTACCAGGGTAGTGCATCCCTGATAGGAAATAATATTGAGCTTTTAAAATGTTAGAGGCAATTGAGCTCTCTATTACTTGAGAAATTAAAGTCAAAACTTAAATTTTCACCTGGGATCTTAGAGAAGGGATTTAAGAATCAAACTAGGTTGAAAGCTATGTATATATATATTTTTTCTGACACTGTAATTAAATCAAATTATATTCATTCCTATTTCAAAGACATGAACGTTATTATGTTCTATTAATGTCCCAGAAGCCGTACAATTAAGCACTATAGTGGCTCACCTGCAAATTCACACAGCATTGTAATTCTAGTGGAATTAAGGTTCTCGCACTTGTCAAGAGTTAATCAAATTCAGTGACCAAATGTTCTCACTTCATTGACCTGTATATAACTTAGATAAATAAGCCTTTTGTGTAGATAAATAAAATCTGCAAATAAAATACTGATTTTCCCCTTGGGAAATTTTCCTTGCCTGCCACTAATTTTAAAGTGGCAGATTGGCATTACTTCCAGAGTGCAGTGAAAACTTTCTCATGTTTGGAAACTTAAAAACAAACTTGAAATTAGTCACAGATCAAGAAAAATGAAAATAATTAAAATTAGATAATAATGAAAATTTTATATATCAAAACTTGTGAGAATATCTAAAATAGTATTTGGAGAAAATAGATGGCCTCTAATTCCAATATCAGAAATGGCAAAAAATTCTGAATATAATGAACTTAGCTTCCAACTAAGGCAAACCAGGCATCAATCATCCAAAGGAAGTGATATTAGAAATAAAACTAGAAAGTATCATAACATACAAAATATAGTTATTAAGTGTGCTCTACTGAATAATCTCTCTCTTCCCAAATATATCCATGTCCTAATTCCTGAGACCTGTGAAAGTTACATTACATGGCAAAGAGACTTTGCAGATATAATTAAAGAATTTCAGAAGGAGATATTATCCTGAATTATCTGGTTGTGCTCAAAATGTAATCAGAATCCTAAAGGAAGAAAGAAGGTCAAAGGAGGATGAAAACAAGGTAATAACAGCAACAAAATAGCCACAAACCAAGTGTGATGGATAATTACATGTGTCAACTTGACTGGACCATGGGATGCCCAGACATTTGCCACAATGTTATTCTGAGTATATCTGTCAGGTGTCTCTGAATAAAATTAACATTTGAATTAATAGATTGGGTAAAGTAGTTTTCCCTTCCTTATGTAAATGGGCCATAACCAGTCAAAACTAACAAAATGATCAAGTAAGAGGGAACTTTCTCCGCCTAGCTATCTGGTTCACTGATCTTTTTCTGAGTTCAGGGTTGATCTGAAACTTTGGCTATTTTTGAGTCTTGATTCTGCCACCTTTCTGATTATAAGTGTTCCATAAACTCCTCTGGTTGAGTCCACTGGACTCTAGAACTACCTCTTAATTCTCCCAAGACTCCAATTTTTCCACTGCAGCTCTTGGGACTAAATGGTAAGAAATGCATTCTCACCAGGAGCCTCCAGAAGCAATACAGCCATGCTGACACTCTAATTTTGGCCCTCAGACATTCATTTTGACTGACTTCCAGAACAATAAGAGAATAAGCTACCAGGTTTATGATATTCTGTTACAACACACATAGGAAACTAATACAACGAATAAAATGGACAAACTTCTGAAAAGAGTGATCACAGAGAAAAGAGAATGAATGAATATGCAGCGGTATGATACAAAACATAGAAAATAACTACAGATTCCATAGATATTAAGATATAGCAAAATAAAGGCTGAGTGTAGTGATTCATAACTGAAATCCCAGTAGTTTGGGAGGCCAAGGTGGAGGATTAATCGAGTGAGGCCAGAGTTCAAGAGTCTGAGCAAAATAATGAGACCCTAGGTCTATTAAAAAATAATAATAAAAAATCAGGTACAGGCATATACCTGCAGTCCCAGCAACTAAGGAGGCTGAGGGAGGAAGATCACATGAGCCCAGGAGTTCAAGACTTTAGTGAGCTATGATTGTGCCACTGTCTCTTTAAATAAATTAAATAAAAATACATATAATAGTTAGTAAATGGATATTGTGAACAAGTACATAGTAAAAAATCTGAAACATTTGGTAAAATGAAAAAATACTTAAAACATATTATTGCAAAATCTTATTCATAAAGAAATAAAAAGTTTGAATTGCAATGCAGTTATTAAACTAATTGAACGAATAGCTAAAATTTTCCACAAAGACATTCCAAATGTTCAAAGAAAGTTTTCAGTTTTACACAAACTCTTTGTAAGAATAGAAGAAAAGAGAATATTACTGAAATTATTCAGTGGAATTATTATAACTTTGGTACTGAAATGTTATAAAGGCAGTATGATAAAGGAAAATTAAAGGCCAGTCTACTCTTGAACATAAATCCAAAATTATAAATAAAATATTAGGAAATTAATCTAGAAACCCATCATGATCAAAATGGGCTAATCTAAAGAGTTGGATTAACAATAGTGAATAAAATAAAACTTACAGTAGCAAAGCAAATTATAATAGTATTTCATTAGATGTAGAATGCATTTAGATATAATTCAAAACTTATTCATTTTAAGAAGTTACTAATAGAAGGGTCTCTCTATAAGCTGATATAGGGTATTTAAAAGAATACTTAACATATATAATAATTAATAGTTAAAATAAATTTCTTTAAAACAGAAATAAGAATAAGATAAGTAGCTATAATTGCTCCTTCTATTCTAAAATTTCCCAGAAATCCTGACTAATAAGAGTGAGGTCAGAATAATTTATAATTTTAAAGATTGAAAAGAAAGAAACAAACCTATCATTATTTTCTAAGACTGGCTCTATAGAAAACACAAAGAATATGTAAAAAATGACTACAATTATGAGATAATTCAGCAAGTTTTCTAGATAGAAAATTAATACAAAATGAAGTATAACTTTATATGGCAGTGAAGTCAAAGAATAAAATTTAAAACTATTATTTAAACTGTGTTAAGAAATATACAAAGCACCTAGGAATACACTTAACAGAGGACATAAAACACTTTTAAATAAAATATTATGAAACATTATCAAGAACATTAAAGAATACTTTAATACAGTGACACATTACATCCTTGGATTGGAGGACTCAATGTCCTAAAGTTGACAATTCTTTCCACATCCTCCCATCAATTCCGAACAATTCCAATCAGAATATATATAGACACTTGTGTAAATACTTATAACAAAATCAAGATCATATATACATGATTATCATACATATGTCATATATGTGATTATCATATATGTATTATATTATATGATACATATATGATAATCATATATGTTATGATAATATATAATGAATATATATTATATATACATATGATCATATATATAATTATATACATTACATTATATATATTATATTAATTATATTATGATAACCACATATATGTTATGATAATATATAATGAACTTATATTATATATACATATGATCATATATAATTATTATATATATGATCATAATTATATTATATATGATCATATATAATGAATATATATTATACATATGATCATATATATCATATATACATATAATCATATATAATGAATATATATAATGAATGTATATTATATATGATCATATGTATATATGAATATATATAATGAATTTATATAATGAATATATATTATATATATGAGCATATGTATATATGATTATCATACATATATCATATATATAATTTTGTTATAAGTATTTGCAAAAGAGTCTTACCCTTTTCCCCTCAAAACTCGTTTTGGAATGTTTTTGAGAAGAATTTATTTTCAAAAAGTATGTATAGCTGAAAATGAAGTATCATAAATGAGTTATTTACATTGATAGAAAAGTTAAGAACATACGCTCATATTTCTGGTAGCTGTGGACAAACCTCATAATGAAACAGACTTTTTCTTGTCATTTAAGTGTAGCCTGCCGAGTATCACCAAGCATTGAGTACCCAACTCTCTGTATTTATCTGGAAAATACTGAACTGAGTTTCCTTTGAAGAACTACACACAGACTGTGAGATGACTCATCGCAATCTTATCATGCAGAATAGAAGAAACAAATCTTGCTAGAAGTCACTCTGTGGGACTCAGCAGCAACTGAGGCAGTCGAGACAGAGAGATGGCCTATCTCATGCCCTACCTTTATTAATCAGCTCCCTGTCTAGTTTGGTGAAGAAAAATAAGCATAAATTTTGCACCGTGTGTGTACAAGTGTGTTTTCAGTCATTTGTCTTTATATCTCCTGCTCTTGAAATTCTAAGACCTGAGCTAATTAATATTCAGAACATAATACAATTAAAATTCCAACTGTAAGAAGTTGATTCTAAAATTTTGGGAAAAGCAGAAGTTAAAGACTATTTAAAGAAGTTGGAATTTTTTTTGAAGAGTAAGAACTTGGTTTATCAAGTAAAAAATAATTATAAAAGTATAATAATTATAATAAATAATGTAAATGGAAAATTTGACAAATAGAAGAGACTCAAGAGCCAGAAAGAGAAAAATAATTGTCACCCTTATTTATGAAACAGTGGTTACAAATAGAGATGATGGATGATATAATTAATAAATTAATAATACTCTAACAACTAATTAAATTAATATTATTAAACTATTAACAATGATTAAATTAATAATGCTCTAACAACTAATTAGCCATAGGGGAAATGATGAAATTTAATATTTACTTCACGCCATTCTTACGGCTTCATCTCCAATGGGTTAAAACTTTGAATATAAAACTCAAAACTTTAAAACTTTTAGAGGATAACATGGGTGCTTTCTAATCTTGAGTGGGGGAAGATGTCTTAGGAAAGACCTAAAGAGCACGTCATAATCAAAAAGGTAAATCAACCACCTTAAAATCAGAGTGTCAGCTTATCAAAACACAGCATAAAGGGCATCAAAGACAAACCACAAAATCTACTAGTTAGGATTCAAAAACTATAAAAAACTTCTACCAATTAAAAGACCACATACAAGAAAATGAGCCAAAAATTTGAACAGCATTTTGTGGAAGGAGTAACCTGAAAAGCAAACAAGCAAAGGAGAAGACATCAGACTCCTCAGTGATTTAGTCAGCGCAGACCACAGCCACAATGAGCAGCTACTAACATCCATCACGCTGGCAAAAACTTAAAAATCTAACAATATGAAGTTATAGGAGAACATGGAGCTGTAAAAACATTGGTACACGGCTAGAGGGAGTGTATCCTGGCACAAAGGCGTTGGAAAACTCTTTTTGTAATACAGAGAAAATTTGAACATCACTTACCAAATGAACCAGAAAATCCGTTCCAAAGTTTATCCTCCAGAGAAACATTCTCACGTGTGCACCAGAGGTTGTAGAAAATAATCTTATAGCAGTAATGCCATTAGTAGCAGTAATGATGATTTTCCAGATCCAGGCATAGCGTGGATAAACGAACTGAGACGTATCATAAAACTGATAACTGGTGAAAATGGAAGCATCTCAGCTACAGGGAAACATGGGTCAATCTCAGGAAAATAATAGCGTCCATGTAATATGAACAACTAAACAATAGTATTAAGGATAGAAACGTGTATGTTACGTTTTTAGACCAAAGCAAGAGAATTGTGAACATAAAAATTAGAATTGTGATTCCTTTTGTGAAGGAGAGGCAGGGATGAACTCTAAGGAGGGCAACACGGGAAACTTCAAAGTTAAAGATATTATAATTTTCTTAAGCCAATTGATAGGTTCATGGCTTTGTTGTTTTATGTTTATTCATTATACTCGGAACTGTTTTTATAAACATCGTATAAACATTCTTTTGGATTTTTTCAATATAGAGTAGGTATCTATACTTTTCAAAAAGAGTAGGTATCTTGCAGGGCACTGGCCCCATGCTTTTTTGGCATCAGGGATAGGTTTCATGGAATACAATTTTTCCAGGGACCATGGGAGTAAGGGAGGGAACCTGACAGGAGGTGGAGCTCAGGCAGTTGGGGGAATTTGACAGGAGGTGGAGCTTAGGCAGTAATTTGCATGCTTGGGACAGGGACTGGTTTCAAGGAAGACAACTTTTCCATATGATGGAGGGGCAGCAGAGATGATACTACAGGAAGCTTTTCTCACCTCTCACTGTGTGGCTTGGTTCCTAACAGGCCACTGACTGGTACTGGCTGTCTGCAGGCTGCGGGTTGGGGACTGCAGTTATAAGGGACGCTTGGCACAGATGGGCAGAGGGCACAGCACAGCACAGTCACAGAAGAGGCAAGTAAGCCAGGGCTCTCAGCAGTGGGCTGTGAGGTGTGAAAGGCCCATGTTCTGTGCGTGAGGTCAGAACGGCAGCTGGAGAGGCAGAGGGTAGTCCGAGAGGGATTTCTAAGCCAGGGCGGAGCTTGTACATTCTGCTGCAGATGGAGCAAAATGCTGTGGAGGGATTTTGAATAGAGACTGACTCAGTCATTGTGCATTGAAGTAAACTGCTTTTGCAGTGAGATAGTGTGGGGTTGTGGCCCCGACTGATGGCTGCACAATAAAGCCACAAAGAGAGCTCTGGAGAAACGCAGCGCCCGGGCTCCACCCCCAGATACTCTGATATAATTAGTTGGAAATGGGTCTTGGGCAAAAAGGTTATGAAGTGAAGAGATGCATTTAATGGGAGCAATAATGATGGAAATTATAATGGACAGATTTTTAAGATTGTTTCCCGTGATTTTTTTTTCTTCCTGCTATTGCATTTAATGAATAAAATAGGGTAAAGGTGAGGTTTTATTGCAAAATGCTGGTTTTCTGTTAGCCTGCACACACTCTCGCTCTCTCCTCTCTCTCTTCCCCCTCTTGCTTGCTCACCCTGATGAGGCCAGCTGCCACATTGTGAGCTGCCCCACAGGGAGGCGCAGGTGTCACAAGGAACTGAAGGAGTCCCCTGGCCAATGGTCCACAAGGTCCTGTGAATTATGCCATAATCACATGTGTGAGGGATGTAGAGTCCCTTCTTCCCTCCCTTTCAAGCCCTATGATGACTGCAGCTCCAGGACACTTGGTTCCCACATATGCAAGACCATGAGGACCCAAATTTCTGATCCAGAGAAACTATGAGATGATAAATTTTAAACCACTTCCTTTTGTGGTAATGCAGCAATAGATGATGTTATTAGGAGTGATATTATTAGGCAGAATAATAGCCCCCTGAAATTTCCATGTCCTAATCTCAGGAACCCATGAATATGTTGTTGCATTACAAGGGGGCATTGACTTTGCCAATCAGCTGACTCTGTAATGGTGAGGTTATCCTCTGAGCCCAATGAAATCATAAGTATCCTTATAAAGGAAAGACAGGAGAGGCAATATCAGAGGATTGCATGACTGGCTTTAAAGATGAAAGGAGGGGCCCCAAGTCAAGGAATGAAGGCAGCCTGGAGACACTGGAAGTGGCAAAGAAACAGATTTTCACTTAGAGCCTCCCGAAGGAACTCAGTCTGGTGACACCTTGATTTTAGCCAGTGGAACCCATTTTGGACTTTTGAACTGCAGAACTGTATCATAGGATATTTGCATTGTTTTTAGTCAACAAGTTTGTGATAATTTGTTACAGCAGCAATAGGAAATTATGCAATGATGATAATGCCAATGCTAATAAGAATAATGATTATGATAAACTTAAGATCAATAACATCATCATTTATTTTATGCACCTGGAAATGTGTTAAGACACTTGCACGTGTTATATTACAGAATTCCCCCAACAACCCTATGAAGTAGGTACTTTCAGCATCCTTATTTTACAGATGAAACCAGGGCTCAGAAAGATTAATTAAATTGCACAACACATGTAGGAAGTGAAATTCATGCTTAAAAACCACCAACAACAATTTTTTCACTATTTTGCATACTGCCTCTCATAAAACTTTAAAATTGATTGGACCTGGGAAGTGAGAGATGGAAAAGCACAAAACAGAAACCAAGTTTCCTATTGAATTTGCCTGCAGCGCAGAGAGATATGTAAGTCATCACACCAGAACTGATGTTTGCAAATGAGTATAGCTGCTTTTATAATAGGATAGGGAGGTCATGAGCTTATTTTGATAATGCTGTCATGGCCAAAAGTACTTTTTCAACTGTCTCACTTCGGTAATCATTATTAGACTCTGCATTATGTTGCTGGAAATCTTTTCATGTGAGAAATGATTAATACTCTTAAAAGTCACTTTAATTTTCAGAAATATACAGGATTTCTTTCAGAGCTAAATTAAGAAAGGTGGTTTCTTGACTTGAATACCTAAAATAATAATAATAATACTAAAAAAGGTGTTAATTTTTGACAGTGCTTAAGGGTTTTATCACTTTTTATGATGTAAGCTTCTGAATAACTCTGAATGGTAGATGTCCTTATTCTCCCTACTTTACAGATGAGGAAATTGATGCTTAGATTAAGCGTTGTGACCATGTTCTGACAGCTAATAAGTGGCCAAATAAGAATGCTGACTGAGCTCAGCTGGTGCAGGCACTGCACTTACAACCATTATTTTGCACTGTCTTCCAGCAATTTCCTTCTGAGCTGAGTTCAATTCTACAATGGTATGAAGTGATTACATAATTACTTCATAGAAATTAGTGATCATTAGCCTTAGTCTAACTTTGACCAGGCAAGATAGATCAACTTTCTCACAGGCTCCTCGGGAAACTGAGCTCTCCTAGATTTGTGACCAAGAAGCCTTGGGGGCATTTGATGTTTTCAGAAGCACTTTTTTTTTTCTTTCAAATTTTAACATCTCTAAAATTAAAATGCATCCCACCATCTCTGTCAGTTAGGTGGTAGCTTCAATGTGCTGCTTTTCCAGTGCAGATATATCAACACCTGCTGAATAGATGTCAGTGGCTTGGATAAAAATCATGACGGCAGCAAAAGAGCAGCCTTTTCTGTATTCCCCATGGCATGGTTAGTGATTGATATTGGTGAAAAAGCCTGGGTAGCAGCAATGCTGGGACAAAAAGTGATTTGGAAGAGTTGAGACATTTTTGAAGTTTTCAAAATGACTTAAATGACACGTATATGTATGTATCTCCTCAAAAATAATACTTAATAAAATATTTGTCTAAATAATTCATAAAGAACTTTTTCAATAAGTATAAAATGAAATATTAAGAAAGCATTGAGTCTTAAGTGGATTGGCACATAAATGTTGTGTGCGCAGATGTTGTCTTAGGTTTGATGAAATAGAATAAGTTTGGAAAGCACTGTTTTATGAAGTTTGTCACAAAGCTTCTAAGATGTTTGGACCTGCTAACATACATCAAATAAGGGAAGGGCATGAGTAGATTTTCTTAAATGTATTTGACCACAGAAGTATGCTTCATGAGGCATATACATAGCTAACTACTCAAAAAAAGCACTGTACTATAATTTGACCAAAATGAAAGCCAATCATCAATTTTTTTTTTATAATTGGCAAATATTCTTTTGGGAGAATTTCAACAGAAAAGTCTCTAAAATATTTTAAGTAATTAGAACATGAGTGAGAAGTATATACTTTTCTCCAAGTGAGTTTTTGAAGAACAATGTTCACTGAATTTCAAGTTATAGCTCCTTCTCTCTCTTCCTGCCCCTTCCCTCCACTGAGATTACTACTCATAACTATATTATCGAATGTTTGTTGTGCACATCCTATTAGTAGGTTTCAAGTCTTTAAAGAGGAAGATTTTCATCTTTGCTTTCAAAACACCAAAACAGAGGCCTGAAGAAATGAGGCTCCACAAACTCCTGCAGAAGGAAGAAAGGAAGAGACAGTCCATAATAGCATGGTATAGACAGTTTGCTATAATTTTTTCCCCTTTAATAATCACTATTTTCTTAATATGTTTGTATCTAGAGATTTCTTTCTGGTTTCTTAAAGATGGAGCAGGGAATTGCGCTACATTTCTCTTCTTTCCAACCAGGAACTTAGATACCTTCATGCTACAAATTTCTCTTAATTGTTCCCAAACCTGAGGCTGACTTGTTAGGTTTATTAAGTGGCCTCCAGCAGATTTTAACAAATTAAATTTCATACTAATCAGCCCATGCAATTAGTACACTATGTTTGGGAATTCCAGTATGGGGGGACCGTGAGAAAGCTCTTAAGCATCTCAACCAGGAAGGGGCAGAAATAGCTCAGCTCATGTTTCATGGGGACATTTCAGTTTGTACCAATTATTCCCTCTGAGCTCTTCAATGCCACAGTCCCTATTGCCTTCACTGGAATAAAAAAGAAGTAAATCAGTTTTATTAAATAGGGTTAGCTCCAAATTAAAGCTGTAATTTATTTGTTTATTTACTGCTTCACCCCAAATTAATGTTGGGGTCCTCTATCCTACCTGCTCACAATCCTCTCTGTGAGTTAATCACCTGTTTTCCCAGGATAACCCCATCTACACATGCTCTCTACAACCCTGATTTGCTTATAGCTTTAATATTGTCTTAATTCTTTCTTGTACCACCATTCCCTTCATTTTCAAGCTTAGAAACTTGGGCACAACCTTCCATCTTTTTCTTTACACCATACTCCAGTTCATTTAAGTGCATGAATATTACTAGATGCAGCCACTTTCACAATCTGTCAGGAAGCCCTGTTGAATCCTAAATCTCTCAAATATGTCCTTATCTTTTTGTCCTTGTGCCATGCTGTGTTTGGTATTAGCTCATATTTTCCCCCAGATTATTGCAACAGCCTCTTAAACTCCCCCCACACCTTCAATCTACCAATTCATACTGGATGGTACAACCAGAATAATTAAAAAAAAAAGATCTCAACTTTCACGCACCAGCTCAAAGAATCTTTACTGGCTCTCTATTTTTCTTAAAATAAAATGAAAAGTATCCCACTTCCACTTAGAATGTGAGAAGGTTGGAAAGAGCATAGGTCTTACTCGCACAACTAAAAAAGTGAAATACTTTTTGAAAGTACAACTTTTTTGAACCCACCAAAAAAATGAGATTGTAAGATAATTATGCAATCCAAGATCCCAGGAAAGGCAGGTTCTTTCATGAAGAGATGGGAAGCAAGTGCTTTTGGCAGATGCCAAATGGCATGAGATCCAGTGAGAAGTCAGTTAAAAAGTTTAACAAATTGCTGAGCGTGGACCAATATAAGTGTATAGTGTCCCTGAGACCCATTAAAAAAAAGGGAATTTGCATTCACTCACAGGCTCTTTTCCACAAATTTCCCTTATGTCTTTTCAAAATAGTCAAGGGAGAGTTGTGGTATAAGCTCGGAAGAAGGAACAGCAGCTGCTGAGGGAAGGGCACAGAGCCTTACCTGGATCATTCTTCTAAATAAGGCACGAGGGTGAAAGGTCCAAATTTTGTGGACCTCAGGGCACATGCCAAAACTCCTTGGCAGCTGGGAAAAAGGAATAGAAACACAATTCTGGATGAGACAGGAATATATCCTTTGGCTAGAACATTAAAGATCCCCTACCACTGGGACAGGAGTAGTATCACTACCTATTTTTCCCCAGGTGGGAGATAGAGATAAAGATCACCCACCCTGTGATCCAGAGTTAGAATGTCCTCCTAAGAAAGAAGCTGAACCAGGGTAAACACCATGTCTACAATGTTTCCTCTCTAACACATAGACACCAGGCTGGGTTAGAGGAGATCAAGAATATGAGAAAGACTGTACATTGAGGTTCAGGAGAAAAGGAAAGACCTAAAGCTAAAGGTGGAGCAGTGGAGCAGTCACTAAGAAAAAATCCTCTGGTAACCAGCCTCTACCCCAAATACAAAGCATTGCTAGCAGTGGACATAACATAAACACAATGGCACTAAACCCTACTCCAGCTCAGATTTTTGCTAGATTAACTCACTATCTCCTTCCCCCCATGCTATCAATGCTTAGCACAAAAAGAGCTCTTCCATTTACAGGCATAGAGTTACTTATCCCACTTGCTGTTGTAGTACACAAGTTGCTTGATTTTCAACAACAAAAGAAAATTATAAGACAAAGAAGAGAAAAACAGAAAAGCAAACAAATATGTTTTCAAGAGACAAAGCAAAAAACAAATCTAGACTCAGTGATGACACAGGTGTTGAAAACATAGTAAAACAATCTGTGTAACCTTTGATTTGGCAATAAGCTTTTAGATGCCACCCAACATGTATAAGTGATAACAGAATAAAAAAAATCATAAATTGGACTTTAAAAAATTGAGAACATTTGCTATTAAAAGAATGAAAAGACAAGCCACAGATTGGGAGAAAATATTCTGAGATCACATAACTGATAAATATAAATCTATAATATATAAAGAACATTTGAAACTCAACAATGAGAAGGCAATATGTCAAATAAAGAAAGAACAAAATACATGGACATATATTTCACTGAAAAAGATATGTAATGGCAAGTAAGCAAATGAAAAGACACTCAACATCATTAGTCAATTAGAAAATGCAAATAGAAACCACAATAATATGCCATGATGTATATACACATTTTACGATGGTTGGGGGCAAGGCCTAACAGTACCAAACATTAGTATAGAGGTAGAGAAACAGAGATTCTCATTCACTAATGGGAGAAATAAAAAGTTGGTACAGCTACTTTAGAAAACAGTTTGTCAATTTTATGTATAATTAAATATGCACATCACATGAGCCAAATGACTTCACTCCTCGTTGTTTAAACAACTGAATTTAAAGCTCACATCCATGTAATAACTTGTACACAAGTGTTAACAGCATTATTTATTTATTTATTTATTTATTTTAACCATGAACTAGAAGCAAACCAATTATTCTTCAAAAAGGGAATGGATTAAATATAAATGGAAAATTTTGGTACATCCATACCATGAAATACTATACCAATAAAAAGGAAATAGTTATTGATTTGCACATCATGATGGATGAATCTTCAATGCATTTTGCTACACAAAACAAAGCCAGATAAAAAAAGTACATACATTATAGTTCTATTTGCATGGCATTTAGGAAAAGTTAGTACTATAGGGACAGAAAGAAATCAGTAGTTGTTCTATGTCATGTTCTAAGGGTCACATGAATAAACTTTTTGGATGATGGAACTGTTATATATGACATTGTGGTGGAAGATACATTCTATGCATTTTCCAAAGCCTATTAAATAGTACACAACAAGAAGTAACCTTCACTATATAGAATTTAATAAAATACCTAGCAGAATATCAGAGAATCTTAAAAATCAAATGGGAACTAAGGTAAATGAATTTAACTTTATTAAAAATGTATGAAAGACTCTAAGTAAAAAAGAGTAAGAAGTATAAACGGGCTCAAACAAATAACTTTGGAGAACAGTGTTTTGACTGGATATTATATAGCTCAGTACCAAAATAAAAGTATATACAAATATTATAGTCTAGTTGTAAATTTATTTTTTTACAAGAGCACAGTTTGGCAATTTCAAAACTGCTGTCATGAAGCTAAACATACAAATAAATTATAGATGACAAGATTCAGTTTCCTCATTGTCAGAAAAATAAATCGCAAGAAAGTAAAAGTAGGAGAGGCAGGAGGGAGGCAACGGTGAACTCTGGATTACAGTTGGAGGTGTCAGTATGGATTCGTGTTTATGTCTGTCTGTCTATCTATCTATCTATCTATCTATCTATCTATCTATCTATCTATCTATCTATCTATCTTTTCTCTCCTCCAGGTAGACAGAGGAAAAAATCCAAATGTATACTGTGTATGAGTTTGTACACATACATGTATTTCCTAGCTTTATTGATGAAGACAGCCTACAGTTAGTGACTCCCCAGCAACTATTATATATATAAGCATACTCAGCATCCAGATCTTGTTTTCTAAATACCATTCTCCAAGAAAAAGAGTTAAAGCTCAGTGGCACCTGTGGCTCAAAGGAGTAGGGCTCACTGGCCCCATATACCACAGGTGGCGGGTTCAAGACCTACCTCAGCCAAAAACTGCAAAAACTGCAAAAATAAAAAGATCCAAAGCTCCAAAGGGCTGATGGGAGAAATAAAACACAAGGTAAAACTAGAGTATCTTTTAGTGCAAGTAAGTATGAAAGTGCTGAGAGAGACAGAGAGAGAAAGAAAAGAAAAAAAGATGAGCTTATGCTAAACAGAAACAAGTGTAATTTTGAAAGAGTTCTCAATAACAAAAGCTAGAAGAATTTGATCAACTTCATAAACAACAATAGCATTTGGAGGATAGCCCAAACAATAAAATAAATATCCCTAAATAAATATCATTTATTAATGATATAAATTAATAATTGAATAAATAAATGCACAGGAAGGGAAAAATTCTTCTTAAAGAAGAACTCCAATTAATAAATGTGAGAACAAGGGAAATGAAAATCTCATATAGAATGTCACAGTAAAAAATGCAGCAGGCAATATCTATTGATGAATGCTAAAATTAGTGTGCAAAGCTTCAAGAACAAATGGTATTAATGGAGGGGCGGAGGCAAGATGGTTGACCGGAGCCAGCATTCCACAAAGGCTCCCATCCAGAAGGAGAGGTAAAGGACAGAAGTTTAGCAAGAAAGCTGATGGTTTGGAGCTGAGCCAAGAGAGAAGGTTGAAAAAACACACATCAACCCTGCTAAGGAGAGCTGCGACCCCAAGGATACAACCAAAAGGTACAAAATCCATCACCAATCAGATAGAGTCCCCTCCTCCATGAGAAAGGCTGTCAGTATACTCCATACAAACAAGTGAGCAGAGTTCAAATATCCTCCGGTTTTATCTCACGGGAGAGGCCCTCTAAAAACCAGACCCTACTAGTGTACCATGGCACTCTCCTGCCAGGCATAAAACTATATAAAAGGGTAATATATTCTTTACCTGCAATTCTGAATTCCCAGCACTCCTCTCCACTCTCACCCTGAGGTTTGGAAGCCTGTTCCACATGGAGTCCAGATTCTTGGGCATTTTCTCGAGAGATGTGGACAGGGCATGGTCTGTTGCTGATCTGTGCTGACTCTCTGGCACTAGGGAAATGAGAAGACAGTCAACTAAGAGGGAATCGTACACAATAGTTGGTGCCCAGAGGTGCAGAGCAGCAGCCACCGCAGCAGAAACAATAGGGCTCATAGCCCTGCAGATATTTTGAAAGGACACTCCTTGTCTCTCTGGGCAACCAGATGGAGCTGGGCATCTTCTTCGGTGGCAACAACTGGTGGAACAGATCCAGGACGGAAATGCAGGCCCCATGAGTAAAGGGTATACCTGAGGTGGTACTGGCCTGGGAGGAGTGCAGGGACTAGAATATGTGCACATGCAGAGACAACAAACTAACAGACTCCCAGGGCAGAGCTGATCAAGATGGCCTACTTTACTGAGTCTCAGATGCACCCAGCCCTCAGGAAATCATAGCTGAGACAAAGGCGGGCAGGCAGAGACTGGAACTGACAGCTGAGTGTGAGCTCTGATTGCACCCACCCTAACACGGACTGCAGCCCAGACAGGGCTGCCACGCAGATGGGGCTGACTTGCAGTTTCTGTGAACTCAAGCAGTGTCTGATCTGTAGGGGATGATAGCTGGGACAGAAACAAATCCGGAGAAGTTGTTCTGTTCTGTCAGCAATATCAATCAGGGCAGGGCTTGAACTGAGTGAACCACTCCAGCCTCCATTAAGCACCGAGGTTGTCAGGCCTCACCTCCCCCTGCCAGATAGTGGCAGAGAGTGGTGGCCTGGCTGAGGAGACATAGATCTCCCCATGACTCAAGCAGTCATAAATCCCTGTAGGGAATTGGATCACAGCCCTGCAGTTACCAGTGACTGGGTGTGACAGAGGTACAAGGTGGGTAAGGAGGTATCAACCTTCCCAGACTAATTTATTTGCTGTGTGGGTCCTTCTGAACTCACGGAGCACCAGAGTGAGTCATACTTGAGCTTCCAGCAGACCCCTGCCATCTAGTTGCTGGAGACCTTTTGAACTCTTCCACCTGAGACTGGTGCTGACTGGGACAATTGATTTGGACCTCTCAAACTGGGCCAATCACCCAAGGACTATCCAAAGTGGTACCCTGGGTGTGTGGTTGTGGGAAGGATTGATTGTCCTTTTCCAATAGTTGTCTGTAGGGGGCGGGGTGACTTAATTGTTGGTATTTCTCCACAGCTGAGACTTCAACCCAGAGTTACTGATTCACTAGGGTAGGACAGAGACCAGCTGAAAACAAGACAGCACCACTTAGCCCCATCACACCAAGAAGATCCCCAGTTTCTCAGGCTATAGCACTGTATGGGTCATTTGGGAAGGCAATAGGGCAAAAGGTACAGACACCAGATGAAGCTTTTGAGCAAAGGCCTGGCTAATCATTACTCCTGGAGCTCCCAACCCAAATTCTCCTTATCTGCTCATCTAGCCAAATGGTGTAAAATACTCATTGGGCAGAATCAATGAAAAAACTCCAGTAACATGAATAACCAGAGTAGATCAACTTCCCCAAGAAACAATTTGGTGTACACAACTGAAGATCCTATTCATAAACAGAGGGCTGAGATGTCAGAAATCTAATTCAGAATATGGATTGCAAATAAGATTACTAGAATGGAAGTAAAGTTGGAACTAGAAATTCAAGGAGCATTTGAAAAGTTGTCTCAAGAATTCAATGAATTCAAAGATAAAATCACCAAAGATTTTGACACATTGTGACAAGAATTTGCAGCTCTAAAAGATCTAAGAAATGCAGTAGAATCCCTCAGTAACAGAATGGAGCAAGCAGAAGAAAGGATTTCTGACATTGAAGACAAAACTTTTGAATGCTCCCAAACTCTCAGAGAGGATGAGAAATGAAGAGCAAAAATAGATCATTCTCTAGGATAATTTGAAGAAGAGCATTGTTTAACTGATAGGGGTCCCAAAAAGCGATGAAGTGGCTTCACAAGGCACAGAGGCTCTTCTTCATGAGATTATGAAAGAGAACTTTGCAGACATGCCAAGAGATTCTGAAATTCAGATAGCAAACAGTTTCAAAACACCAGCATGACTCAACCCAAATAAGACATTCCCCAGGCACATCATAATTAATTTCATGAAAGTTAATATGAAGGAGAAAATTCTGAAAGCAGTCAGATGTAAGAAAACCATAACCTACAAGGGGAAAAATATTAGAATAACTGCAGATCTCTTTTCTGAAAACTTTCAAGCTAGAAGAGGGTTGTCATCAATATTAATCTCCTAAAACAAAATAACTTTCAACCCAGGATCCTGTATCCAGCTAAACTGAGTTTCATTTATGATGGAGAAATTAAATACTTTAATGACACTCACATGTTGAAGAAATTTGCCATAACTAAACCAGCTCTCCAGGATATCCTCACACCTACCCTCCATAAGACCAGCACAATCCTCCACCACAAAAATGAACTCATTCAGAAACTTTTGATCAAATTCCAACTTCCACAGTGGCAAAAGGATTAAAAATGTCCATTGGACTTTCAAAAAACTCATTACCCCAAATTCTACCAGGCTTATCAATATTCTCAATCAATGTGAATAGCTTAAATTGTACTCTAAAGAGACACAGGTTGACTGACTGAATACAAAAACTCAGGCAAGATATATGCTGCATACAAGAATCTCGTCTTACCTTAAAAGATAAATATAGACTCATGGTGAAGGGATGGTCATCTATATTCCAGGCAAATGGAAATCAGAAAAAAGCAGTTGTTGCAATTTTATTCACAGATACAATTGGCTTTAAACCAGGCTTCCTCAAACTTTTTAAACAGGGGGCCAATTCACTGTCCCTCAGACCATTGGAGGGCTGGACTATAGTTAAAAAAAAAAACTATGAACAAATTCCTATGCACACTGCACATATCTTATTTTGAAGTAAAAAACAAAATGAGAATAAATACAATTCACACCAATGCATGTAGCCCGCGGGCCGTAGTTTGAGGACCTCTGCTTTAAACCAACAAAAGTAAGAAAAGAAAAGGATGGTTACTTCATATTTGTTAAGGGTAATACTCAATATGATGAGATTTCAATTATTAATATTTATGCATCCAAACAGAATGCACCTTAACTTGTAAGAGAAACTCTGACATGAGCAACTTGATTTCCTCCAGCACCATAAAAGTGCAAGATTTAAACACTCCTTTGGCAGTGTTGAATAGATCCTCCAATAAGAAGCTAAGCAAGGAAATTTTAGATTTAAACTTAACCATTCAACATTTGGATTTAACAGACATCTACAGACATTAGAACATATCATCCTAATAAAATTGAATACACATTCTTCTCATCACCCATGGAACATACACCAAAATCAATTACATCTTAGGTCACAAGTCTAACCTCCACAAATTTAAAAGAATAGAAATTATTCCTTGCATCTTCTACGACCATCATGGAATAAAAGTTGAACTCAATAACAACAGGAATCTGAATACTAATACGAAAACATGGAAGCTAAATTATCTTATGCTGAATGATAGCCAGGTCATAGTCAAGATTAAGAAGGAAACTACCAAATTTCTGGAATAAAACAAAAATGAAGACACAAATTATCAGAACCTCTGGGATACTGCAAAGGCAGTCCTAAGAGGGAAATTTATAGCACTGCAAGCCTTCCTCAAGA
>CAUYON010020455.1:0-22147 GCA_963573935.1 Arctocebus calabarensis
GTAGATGTTTGGAACAGAACAGAGAACCAAGAGATCAATCCAGCTACTTACCGTTACTTGATCTTCGACAAGCCAATTAAAAACTTTCAGTGGGGAAAAGACTCCCTATTTAACAAATAGTGCTGGGTGAACTGGCTGGCAATGTGTAGAAGGCTAAAACTGGACCCACACCTCTCATCATTAACTAAGGTAGACTCTCAGTGGATTAAAGATTTAAACTTAAGACATGAAACTATCAAAATATTAGAAGAAAGTGTAAGGAAAACCCTTGAAGGAATTGGCCTGGGTGAATATTTTATGAGGACTCCCCAGGCAATTGAAGCAGTATCAAAAATACATTACTGGGACCTGATCAAACTAAAAAGCTTCTGTACAGCCAAGAACATAGTAAGTATAGCAAGCGCACAGCCCTCAGAATGGCAAAAAATATTTGCAGGTTATGCCTCTGACAAAGGTTTAATAACCAGAATCCACAGAGAACTCAAACGTATTAGCAAGAAAAGAACAACTGATCCCATCTCAGGGTTGGTAAAGGACTTGAAGAGAAGCTTCTCTAAAGAAGACAGGCACACAGCCTACAGCCACATGAAAAAATGCTCCCCATCCTTAATCATCAGTGAAATGCAAATCAAAACTACTTTGAGCTATCACCAAACTCCAGTAAGATTAGCCCACATGACAAAAATCCCAAAACCAGAGATGTTAGCGTGGATGTGGAGAAAAGGGAACATTTCTGCACTGCTGGTGGGAATGCACACTAATACGTTCCTTTTGAAAGCAGGTTTGGAGAGAGTACTTAGAGATCTGAAAATAGACCTGCCATTCGATCCTTTAATTCCTTTACTAGGTATATACCCAGAAGACCAAAAATCACATTATAACAAAGACATCTGTACCAGAATGTTTATTGCAGCCTAAATTCATAATTGCTAAGTCATGGAAGAAGCCCAACTGCCCATCGACCCACAAATGGATTAGTAAATTGTAGTACATGTATACCATGGAATATTATGCAGCCTTAAAGAAAGATGGAGACTTTACCTCTTTCATGTTTACATGGATGGAGCTGGAGCATATTTTTCTTAGCAAAGTATCTCAAGAATGGAAGAAAAGTATCCAATATACTCAGCCCTACTATGAAGCTAATTTAAAGGTTTCATATGAAGGCTATAACCCAACTATAGCTCAAGAATAGGGGATGGGAGGGTGGGGGGTGGTTGAGGTGGAGGGAGGGTTATTGGTGGGGCCACACCTATGGTGCATCTTAGAAGGGTACAGGCAAAACTTACTAAATGCAGAATACAAATGTCTTCATACAATAACTAAGAAAGTGCCATGAAGGCTATGTTGAACAGCTTGATGAAAACGTTTCAGATTGTATATGGAACCAGCACATTGTACCCCTTGATTGCACTAATGTATGCAGCTATGATTTAATTAAAAAAAAAAAAGAGTGATTAGCTTTGCATCTCTAGCTTTTACCTGACTAAAGGTATTGGTGAGGGCACATAGCAGGTTAGGTGGGTTAGAGCAGGTTTTAGAAAGGCTTACAACCTTTTCTCATTTTACGAGGGTACCTTAGGTTACAAGATACCACATCTGCCTACATAGTCACATAATCTCAAATCCCAATTTTCATGTATTTTTTTCTAATCCTCAGTTCCAAGTAAAATGTCTGGATATGGTGTGAATGAGAATGATATATGATGTTAATGAGGTGATGGGAACTGCTAATTTTTAGTTTCTTTTAGTTCTAACAGTCTGTGATTTAAATACAGTAACTTTGGTTTCTTTGTTCTTTCATTGATGAAAATTGCATCAAACTGTTACATGATCATCATGAGAATTAACTATTAACATTATGATATTTTGTAAGATGTGAAGTTCCTCCAGAAAAAGGTAAGACCACATTTTTTTCTTTCGAAGAGTTGTGATAATTTTCTTCATATTTTGAATTGTTCAAATGTCACAAATGTGATAGGTACTACAGAGAAAATAGGGGCCTGCCCAGAAGTCTGAACAATTCCATGGCATTAGTATTATGATTAAGCTTAGAAGTGACTGTGTGCTAATGTTTGAGAGAGTCTGGTCACCTATATTGCAGGACAGGAAAGTATCAAACTGAAATTAGCCAAGACATGCAGAGAGAAGAGAGTTCCCAAAAGCCTGTTCTACGTGGGATGTAGTGGCTCACACCTGTAATCCTAGCTCTCTGGGAAGCTGAGGTGGGTGGATTGCCTGAGCTCAGGAGTTTGAGACCAGCCAGGGCAAGAGTGAGACAGCATCTCTAAAAAGTAGCTGGGCATTGTGATGGACACCTGTAGTTCCAGTTACTCGGGAGGCTGAGGCAAGAGGATCTCTTGAGCCCTAAGAGTCTGAGGTTAGCTATGATGCCATGACACTCTACCAAGGGTAACAAAGTGAAACTCTATCTCAAAAAAATAAAATAAAATAAAAAAGCCTGTTCTACTGGTAAATTTTACATTGATTCTTATCTTTGTGATTTAGAATGACAGCCACTAATACATAGTCTCACAAAGTATGGAAGCCAGATATTTTGTGTTCCAGACTTCTTTTGCCATGTGAAGGTCAATTACATATCTTGATCCCAGTTTACTCATTTTGGAAAAGTTGATAATAGTGTTTACATCATCAGTTTACTATGGAAATTCATAATGAATTCCTATAGAATAATACAAGAAAGTCCTATTTCCATGGCAATGCTATGCATATTGCAAATTTTTCAATCCTATGAAAAGATCAAAATAAGTCAGGAGCTCATATTTACTACAATGTTGCAGTGGAACTTACACTCACTCTTCTTTCCTAAAGGCCTTAATAACAAAAGAAAATAAAAGAAAAATAAGACTGTTTCTCTACTAGCAATGAAAAATGTTCATCTGCAAAATCTTATGAAAGCATAATACTTTACTTATTAAATTCCAGGTACTAGGCTAGGCGAGGAGGATAAAATAACTAGAATCATGTCTTTTCACTTAATTCTTCTATATTAATACACATACACCTTATTTTATTGGAACTCACTTTATTATACTTTACAGATACTACATGTTTGTGATACATGTTTCACAAATTGAAGGTTTGTGGCAACCCTTCATTATTCAAGTCTCTATTTTTCTAAAAGCATGTGTCACTTCATGTCTCTTTGTCACAATTAGGTAATTCTCACAGTATTTCAATTTTCTTCATTATTATATATGTTATGATGATCAACAATCTTTGATATTATTAAATGTAATTGTTTTGCGGTGCCACAAACTGCATCCATAAAAGATGGTGAACTTAATCACTAAATGTTCTATGTGTTCTGACTGCTCTAATGGCCAACTGGTCCCCCATCACTCTCCTTCTCTTTGGGCCTTCCTATTCCCTGAGATACAGGAATATTAAAATTAGGCCTATTAATAACCCTACAATAGCCTCTAAGTGTTCAAGTGAAAGAAAAAGTTATATGTCTATCACTTTAAGTCAGAAGCTAGAAATGATTAAACTTAGTGAGGAATACATGTCAAAGGGTGAGATAGGCTGAAACCTAGTTCTCGTGCACCAAATATTAGCCAAGTCATGAATGCAAAGGAAAAATTCTTGAAAGAAATTAGCAGTGCTACGCTAGTGAGCATATGAATGATAAGAAAGCAAAATAGCCTTATTGCTGATATGAAGAAAGTTTTAGTGGTTTGGATAGAGGATCAAATCAGCCACAACATTCCTTTAAACTGGCATTCTCAATCTGTGGGTCGCGACCCCTTTTTAACAATGTAAATGCATTGCAGCATTAGGAAGGTTGAGAACTACTGCTTTAAACCAAAGCTCAATCCACAGCAAGAACTTAACTCTCTTCAATTCTATGTAGGCTAAGGGAGAGGTAAGGAAGCTGCAGAAGAAACGTCTGAAGCTAGCAGAATTGGTTCATGAAGTTTAAGGAAAGAAGCCATCTCCATGAGATAAAAATGCAAGGTGAAGGGGCAAGTGCTGATAGAGAAGCTGCAGAAAGTTATCCAGAAGATCTAGTTGAGATTGTTGAGGAAGATGGCTATATTAAAATTAGATTTTCAATGTAGACAAAATAGCCTTGTTTTGGAAGAAAATGACATCTAGGACTTTCATAGCTATAGAGGAAAAGGGAATGCCTGGCTTCAAAGCTTGGAAGGACAGGCTGACGCTCTCTTTAGAGATAAATACAGCTGGTGACTTTAAGTTGAAGCCAGTGCTCATTTACCATTCCAAAAATTCTAGAGTCTTTAAGAACTATGTGAAATCTGCTCTGCCTGTGCTCTAGAAATGGAAAAATAAAGCCTGACAATAGCATATTTATTTAGCATGGTTCACTGAAAATTTTAATTCCCCTCTTGAGGCCTATTATTCAGAAAAAAGATTCCTTTTAACATATTGACAATGCAACTCGGTCACCAGAGAGTGTGGATGGAGATATACAAGGAAGTGAATATTGTTTTCATGCCTGCTAACACAACATACGGTGTTCAGCCCATAGACCAAGGAGTTATTTCTAATTTTTAGTTTTATTATTTAAGAAATATATTTCATAAGGCTGTCACAGATAGTGAATCCTGTGATGGACAGAATCAAGATAAATTGAATACCTCTGGAAAGGAATTAATTCTAGATTCCATTAAGAACATGTGTGATTCATGGGAAGAGGTCAAAATATGAACTTTTGCAGGAGTTCGAAATCAGTTGATTCTAACCTTCATGTATCTTTGAGGGGTTCAGTGGAGGAAGTAACTGCGGTTGTGGTGAAAATGGCAAAAGAAATAGATCCACATGATTCTGACAAAAGACTAATACCAGGAACCTACAAAAAACTCAAACAAATCCACAAAATAAGAGAGCAAACAGCCCCTTGAAATCTGGGCAAGAGACGTGAACAGATTCTTTTCTCATGAGGATAGACAAATGGCCAAGCAACTCATGAAAAAAATCCTCATCGTCTCTAATTAAAAAAGAAATTCGAATCAAAACTACTATGAGATATCATGTAGCCTCAGTGAGAACTGCCCACAGCAATAGGTGCTGGCATGGGTGTGGACAGAAGGGAATACTTCTACATTGCTGGTGGGACTGCAAACTAATACAGCCTATATGGAAATAAGTAAGGAAAGTCCCTAAAGAACTAAAAGTGGACCTTCCATCTGATCCTGCAATGCCATTGTTAGTTATCTACTCAAAGAAAAAAAGCCGCTATACCATAAGGACATATGTACCCAAATGTTCATGGCAGCCCAATTTACAATTGCAAAGATGTGGAAACAATGCAAATGCTCTTCAACACATGAATGGACTAATAAACTGTGGTATGTATACAACATGGAATACTATTCAGCCATAAAAAGATGGACATTTTGTATTCTTTGTTATAACTTGGATGGTTTTAGAGCAGTGGTTCTCAACCTTCCTAATGCTGCAGCTCTTTAATACAGTTCTTGTGGGTCGCAACCCACAGGTTGAGAACTGCTGCTTTAGAGAACACTTTCCTTTTTAAAGTATCACAAGATTGCAAGAGAGTCATCACATGTACTCGATACTAATTTGAAACTTGTAGATTAACAACAGCATGCTCACAAGAGAGAAAAATTTAACTGAATCCAAAAAGGAGGGAGGAGGGGAAGGGAGTTGGTTGTGTTATTCCCAGCGGGAACAATGTGGGGGTGTATGACTCACTTCTTGTGTGAGAGACATAGCTACAACTTAGACTTTGCCTTACAAATACAAGCAATGTGGCCTATTTGTATGTACCCTCATATTAATTAGAAAATTTTAAAAAGGAACAAAGAATATTAAACAAAATTTTTAAAATGTAAAAAGGCTGTGTAGGCTTTCTAAACTGACACAAGAGTTGTGCATTTCCTGTAGGTTTATTACATGAAAAGTAAACATCCTCACTTATTTGAGAGAAAGTAAAATGGACAGCAAACCAGCAAAGAGCACACTGATAGTATCAAAAATGATCTTCTCCTTGAGATCATAGCAGTGGCCTTGATTTCACTCCCTCCACCAGTGTTTATTCCATCTATACTTTTGATGTGGATTTAACTACCACCATGTCTAGTAAAAGGGCAAAGACCAAGACCACCAAGAAGCGCTCTCAGCTTGCAATATTCAATGTATTTGCCATGTTTGACCAGTCATAGATTCAGAAGTTCAAAGAATCCTTCAACATGAGTAATCAAAACAAAGATAGTTTCATTGACAAGGAAGATTTGCATGATATGCTTGCCTTACTGGGGAAAAATCCAACTGATGAGTATCTGGATGCCATGATGAATGAGGCTCCAGGCTTCATCAATTGCACCATGTTCCTCACCATGTTTGGTGAGAAGTTAAATGGCACAGATCCAGAAGATGTCATCAGAAATGCTTTGCCTGCTTTGATGAAGAAGCAACTGGGACCATTCAGGGAGATTACCTGAGAGAGCTGCTGACAACGATGGGAGATCAGTTTACAGACAAGTGGATGAGCTGTACAGAGAAGCACCTATTGATAAAAAGGGGAATTTCAATTACATTGAGTTCACACGCATTCTTAAACATGGAGCAAAAGACAAAGATGACTGAAAAGAATTTCAAATTCCAGCTAAATGTTCTTGTTGCCACTTTGGGTATTTCTGAGATTTTCTCTTAGAGCCTATTGCATCCCCTTAGCTTTACAGCTTTTGCTTTTCTTGTTGTATTTATTCTCAGACATTTCTGGCATATGTATCTTTATAATGGAAATGGGACTTTTTATCATTTCCAGAATAGACAATGTGGTAATTTAACTTACCAGCCCCTCCCCCACCAATAACTGCAGTCTACAGAGTCAATATACTTTATCAGAGAAAGTTATTCAATTTTTTTCTGAACCACAATTAAACTTCACAGTAAAATACTTGTTTACATTTCTTATTTAAAAAAAGAAAATTGAGTAACTGAAAATTGTTTTTGTGTGACTCTTATAATCTACATAATTTTCTCTTAATTCTTTGAAACATGACTAAGTTAGTCTCTGGAGGTCTTATTCAAGTTAATGTTTATTTTTTTGTCTAAGTGGACAAAGCCCATTTTTCAAAAGTTTTCTGTGGCACTGCAATGCACACACACTCTACCCCAAATTCCTCCGCTAAAACTTGTTGCACCGGCCAACGGCCCTCACGGCCACTTCCGGTCCCTGACGTACCCGCCGCCATTCCGCGTCCGCCGCCTCCTCAGACCTCCGCCGCCGCTGGCTCCGCACCCCGCACGCCTTCGCAGTTTTCTTGTTTGGCGCGCCGCACCGCCCGCCATGGCCATCGCTCCCTCCCAGGTGCGCCAGAACTACCACCCCGACTGCGAGGCCGCCGTCAACAGCCAGATCAACCTGGAGCTGTACGCCTCGTACGTGTACCTCTCCATGGCCGCCTACTTCGACCGCGACGACGTGGCCCTGAAGCACTTCGCCCGTTACTTCCTGCGCCAGTCGCATGAGGAGAGGGACCACGCCGAAACGCTGATGGCGCTGCAGAACCAGCGCGGGGGCCGCGTCTGCCTGCGCGACATCAAGAAGCCGGACCGTGACGACTGGGAGGGCGGCCTGCAGGCCATGGAGTGCGCCTTTCACCTGGAGAAGAGCGTCAACCAGAGCCTCCTGGATCTGCACCAGCTGGCCACCGACAAGGGCGACGCGCAGCTCTGCGACTTCCTAGAGAGCCACTATCTGCACGAGCAGGTCAAGACCATCAAGGAGCTGGGTGGCTACCTCACCAACCTGCGCAAGCTGGGGGCCCCCGACACCGGCCTGGCTGAGTACCTCTTTGACAAGCTCACCCTGGGTGGCAGCGACAAGGAGAACTGAGCTGGGACTGTCCCAACAGCCATGGGTGCTTCCCCGGGGTGGGCCACCAGGCTAAGGGTGCACATTGCCCTTTCAGAGCATTCATTTAAGTTTTTTCCTTTCCATTTTACCATTGTTTCCAATAAAGTTATCTGTTTTTTTAAAGCAAAATATTGTTTCAATGAGTACTTAATTCATGTGTTTAC
The DNA here is from genome assembly GCA_963573935.1 of Arctocebus calabarensis. NCBI lineage: Eukaryota > Metazoa > Chordata > Mammalia > Primates > Lorisidae > Arctocebus > Arctocebus calabarensis. Next base: position 8,035 of record CAUYON010020455.1, read on the forward strand.
ACCGCGTACTTTATACCGTTTGAGTGTATCAGATACAGTGCTGGATATCAAGAATACAGAAAGATTTTTTTTTTAATCTTCAAGAAGCTCATGATACCAATATAAATCTTAAAAACGTGTTTTAAAATCTTTTTTTCAACAATCACATCTAATTAATCACTAGTTCTGTCACTATAACCCCCTAAATCAATGGTTTTCTACCTTGACTACATCAGGAAGTTTAAAAATACTGATGCCAGGGTTCCACCTTCAGAGATCTGACTTGAAACATGCAGTTGATATACCATGTGTTGAGGATAATGGGAATCATTGCCCTAGATTAGGAGATGGCAACCTTGATTATTTTCAACCATTTAAAAATGTAAATGTATTAAAAAACATGCATCGGTTAGATTTGGTCCATGGGTCACAGTTTGCCAAAGTACTGCTCCAGAATAGCTCAGAGTTTTCTGTAGATCTTTTAGAAAAGTTCCAGGCCTTGCCCATGGAGATTTTTTTTTTTTTTTAATTTCAGATTAATATGAGGGTACAAACGAATAGGTTACATTGTACGGATTTGTTAAGTAAAGTCTAAGTTGTAGTTGAACTCTTCACCCAAGAGGTGTGCCATTTACCCCTACATTGTGCCCCATAGGTGAGAGCTCACCACTTTCCCTGGCCCCTCTTCTCTTCCCCCTCCCTCTCTCCTACCCTGACTTGAATTTAATTGTGGTTTTCTCTTCTGTGGGCATGTAGTTGTTCATCTACTGGTTTCATTTTAGTATGGAGTACATTGTATACTTGCTTTCCGTTCTTGTGATACTTTACTAAGGTGAATGTTCTTCAGTTCCATCCCGGTTAATACAAATGATGTAAAGCATCCATCTTTTTATGGCTGCATAGTATTCCATGGTATATATATATATATACACATATATATATACTATAGTTTATTATATAGTATTCCATGGTGTGTATACACACACACACACACACACACACACACACATATATATATACTATAGTTTATTAATCCATTCATAGGTTGATGGGCACTTGAGTTGATTCCACATCTTGACATTTGTGAATTGAGCTGCTATAAAATATTCTAATGCTAATCTTTTTCTGGTAAAATGACTTTTTTCCTCAGGGTAAAATATCTACTAATGGGATTGTGGTATCAATTGGAAGGTCACTTTTATCTCTTTGAGGACTCTTCATACTTCCTTCCTAAGAGGCTGTATTGTTGGCAATCCCAGGAACAGTATAAAAGTGTTCCCTGCTCTCTGCTCTTGGAGATTTTTATTCATGCAGTCTATATGGACCCTGAGAATTGTATCACGTAGGCAGGTAGGTATATTGCTATTCTACAGCTTTATTAAGTCTTTTTTCACTTCCAACTCCCTACCACCATTTTCCCATTTTAGATTTTTATTACCTTGCATCTGGATTATGTTACCATAATAATAGTCTCCACTTATGTTTCCAGGCCAGCCCCACTAATTAAACTACACTGCCACATTTTTTGACCTTGTTTTAAATCTACTAATAGCATCTATTGCCTACAGGACAAAATTCATACTCACTAGCAAGTCGTACAATAGTTTTCAGTATCTGGCCTTTGCCTGTGAACTGTCTCCTTGCTCTTTTGGTTCTTGGCAAAATGTTGTTCACAACGTTCTAGTTCGTGTTTGTATGCTTGGGTTTATAGTGGTCCTCTTGTCTGAAAAGCCCTTTTCTAGTGGCAAATATCTACTTCTCCTTCAAAATGCAACAATACTCTCTGCCTCCTCTTTCTTCATGTCTAGTTAGAGATCTAGGTTATATGGTCCTCCTCTGTATTCCCACAGGTCATTTATTTGCCCTCTGCTTATCATGTAGTACTTCACATTGAAGTAATCTGTAAGTGAATTATTTGAGATAAAACACAAACCCAGTTTTATTTATCTTTATATCATAGCACTTAGTGAAATTTTTGATATGTAGTAGATGTTTATTGACTTGAATACTCTTTTTTTTATTGAATCATAACTGTGTACATTAGTTCAATTATGGGGTACAGTGTGCGGGCTTCACATGCAATCTGAGATATTTTTATCAACCTGATTGACTTGAATACTCTTAATGAAAGCAGACTAGTTTCACCTTGTTCAGACAAGAGGAGTAAGGCTCTGAGGCAATGAATGATTTCTTAAGGGTTTGAGCAATACTAAGTCAGGAAGTCAAGAGCAAATTCCCAGTTTCTTACTGTCAGCTGCACTTCTTCTTCCTTTTATCCCAGGTGCCTCTCTCCTATAGCCACAAGCCATTTGTGAGAGCTACAGCTACATGTTGTTCTGGAATGAGTACTAGGCTGGTCGTTATAAAGCCTGGCCTCAAATCCCATCTTTCCTACTAGTTGGGAATATGAAGCCCAGTTTCCTAGTCTGTAAAATGAGGAGATTCAATGAGATTTTTAAGATGATTCAATTCTTTAAAAAATTAAATTCTGTCAAATAGTAATTTTTATTTATTTTCAAGCCCATTTATTAGACCCTTGTAACAAAATCAAAACATAGAAGTGTGAAATAATCTGTTCAAAGACTCCCTGAAAACTAATTGAACTAGGAAATAAGCCTCTATTTTCGTTTTTTATTGATAAATTACCCCAAACTCTGCAGCTTAAAACAACTTAAGTTCTTTATCTCATAGTTTTATAAGTCAGAAGTCTGGGTGACTCAGCAGGCTTCTCTGCTTAGAGTTTCACAAGCAAAAATCAAAGCGTCATATCTGGAGGAAACGGGGCAGAATCAGCTTTCAGGCTCATCCATGTCGATGGTAGAGTTGAGATCCATGCAGTAGCAGGACTGAGGTCCCTATTTCCTTGTTGGCTGCCAATTGAAAGTTGTCCTCCTGGCTCCTTTCATTCATTTTCACATCCAGCTCTGCTGTTTCTCTTGTGACTCTGCCTGACTCTTGCTTTTAGGGGCTCATGTGGTTACTTTGTACCCACCTGTACGTTTATAATCCAGGACACTCCCTCCTCTCCCAACCCTCTCCCCCTGGTTAAGGTTAGCTGGTTGGTAACCTTGATTATACCTGCGTAGTCTCTTCACAACAATATCGTTCTACACTAATGTTAACTTGAATAACCAGGAGATGGGAATCTTGGGGAGCATCTTTAGAATTCTTCCCACCCCAATGCCCAGATTACTTTATCTGTAAGGAAGGGTGCTGGTCATCATTACTTATTTCCTAAGACAAGTTTACTTTTCTTGGTATTTAATCATCTTTAACATTTCTTTTATTCACATAATGTAAAACATCCACACACATACATCGACCCATTCATGTACCTCATATATATGAGATAATACAAATTTAATATGTATTTTGTGCAGAACAATTATTAGGGCCATCATCCATTAATTTATCATTTATTAAATATTTACCATTTTAATAAATGCTGAGGATAGAATGATGTAAAAAGTGGAAACTTTACATACAAAGAATGTTATTTCACATCTTAATTTATCATTTAGCAGATGTCAGGGAGTCTTTAGCATTTATTGGATGTCAGGGAGTCATTGCAATAAGACATTGTTCTCATGGAGTGGACATAAGTGGGAAGACTGAAGTTAAACACATGAATAAATGAATAGATAATATATTTGTAGATGGTTATTAGGAAAAACAAAGCAAGGTAAGAGAATAGAGTGTGATAATGAAGGGGGTTGGGTGCTGTTATAGATAGGATAGTAAGCTTCTTTTGGGTAGAGATCTGAATCAAGCTGGAAAGTGCTAGTAGGGAAGACATAACCCTAGGCCAACAATGACCACATAATGTTGTAAATGTCATGAAGGAAGTGAACATAAGTATGCGAGAATAAGGGCATACTGAAGACTAGCTTCTAAGCTAGGGGCCAGGAGGCCTGTAGGAGAAATTGGTATGCAATACCTAAGTCAACACTAAAAAGATGGGTATGAATTAGAACTCGGTTGGAGGAAGAAGCTGTTGAAAGTAGAGTGAGCAGTATGTGGTAAAAATATGTATGTTACAGAAGACTGCTTGGAAACATTTTGAGCCCAAATGTGACATGATTAGATCTGTAATTTTATTGCTATAAGTGTAAAATATGAGCATAATGTAGGAAAAACTAGAGGAAGAGAGAAAAGCTACAGTTATACTTCCTGAGAACTAGGTAGACCATGTGGCCCTGGTGAGGACGGAGAGGAGGGGTGGAATCTAGAGATAATACAGGCATATAATAGATAGGATTGGAAAGTCTTCTGGAGTGGACCAGATGTGAGAGAGAACAGAATTAAGAATCTGCCACGGTTAACTGGGAATAGCTATTAACAGAGATAGGAAATACTGGAGGAAGAATAGATTTGGAGTAAAAGTTGAATTTGGATTTCCAAAGGATAATTAAATGAATAGTTTGAACAGGAAATTTGTATTCTTATCTGGAGCTCAGATTGGAAAAATTAGGGATTATTGTCTATAGACAGCAGAGTAAAAATTCAGAAAATGATGGAGAACCTCTTGCATTACATAAGTTGAGGTATGTGGGATGCCAGATCAAGAAGAGGAAAATAAAAAATTGGGAGTGTTGAGATCATTACAGATAAACTTACCTTTCTTCATAGTTTTTGCCTAGGTCTGTGAGAGCTGTTCAAATGATACACAGATATTAAGATTTATTTATTAATATACCGTGCATTTCAGAAGGGTACAGGTGAAACTTACTAAATGCAGAATACAAATGTCTTCATATAATAACTAAGCAAATGCCACGAAGGCTACTTTAAATAGCTTGACAAAAATATTTCAGATTGTATATGAAACCAGCGCATTGTATCCCACGATTGCACTAATAATGTACACAGCTATGATTTAATAAAAAAATAAAAAAATAAATATTTATTTATTAAGAGAAGTCTTGGAGATTTATAAACTCTATTACTATCTACATCATGAGCATAATTTCCTGTCCAAGAGATCTTGATATAGTTACTAATAAAATATCTGGTGATATCAGCAGCAGTGACTGTTGTGCCTGTGAGACAATGGTTATATGTTATGGCTGCTTAGATGTTTTAAAGATAACAAGTATCAGATTATCTATACCTTGGTAAATTTTAGAAAGACAAACTATCTTAATAATAATGCATGTTTCTTCTATCTCATATATTTTTAGGAATACATGTTTTTCAAAAAATGAAATTATGTCCATCATAGTCTTAGTCTAAGAGTAAAATCTCATTATGAAAGTTGGATATTACATTAATGATAAACAAAATTTAGTTAAAAATATTATGAAGTATGAGATTTACTCAAGAAGAAAATACAAAACTCCTCTTTAAAAGCTATCTGTAATAAATTAATATATCCTTTTATTTACATTTCAGATTTATTGCTCAATAAATAAAATTTTTTTTTTTTTGAGACAGAGCCTCAAGCTGTCACCCTGGATAGAGTGATAGAGTGCTGTGACATCACAGCTCACAGCAACCTCCAATTCTGGGCTCAAGCGAGTCCCCTGCCTCCACTTCCCAAGTAGCTAGGACTACAGGGGCCCGCCACAACATCCGGCCATTTTTTGTTTGCAGCCGTCATTGTTGTTTGGCTGGCCCGGGCTGGATTCGAACTCGCCAGCTCAGGTGTACGTGGCTGGCGCCTTAGCCTGGTGAGCCACAGGCGCCGAGCCAATAAATAAATTTTTTGTATAAATAAACATCGAAAAATTTTTTGTTTGCTCATGAAAAATAATCTGAAAAAACTCTCTTGATATACCAGAATATATGTATATACATATATGTATATATATATATACACTTTTTTTTTTTGGCATTAGCACAAAACGCAGGGTGCTAAATTAAAATGGCTAGAGACTTTTTAAAAGTATGGATATGAAATATGACATCTTAATTTTGGTGAAACACCAAACATAATTCTGTATAATCAGGTGAATTAAATAGTTTTTGAATGAAAATGGTCCAAGAATAAATGTGCATAAGAAGTAGACACTTAGGGGAAATTGTTGTGTTCATCTCTCTTATTAGGACATGATTGTGGTGTTTTCCTCATAACTTATCTACATTTTTCAGTACTTGTTTCCATTATTTTGAAGTGAAGTAAGGAAGAAAAAAGCAAGAAAAACACTTTAACTTCACCAGACTAAGTGAAATAAACATTTTCTACGTACTTTCCTTAGCTACCATTTATTAAGCTTGGCTGTGCATCATACCTTGACCAGGCCCGTGTTCTCATTGTCTTTGCAACAGTCTCTAGTGTCACTCTCTTGATTTTACAGATGTGGGAACTGATGTTTACTCATGGTCACAAAATGAGTAGGAACAGCTGAATTTTCACTCAGCTCTTCCCATTAATAATAATGTTTACTTCCCATTAATAATAATGTTGCATTCTTCAAATTAAAATTCTAAGAATGTTAACCTAATAAATACAGCAGAAAATCTGTAAATTGACCACCCAATGGACTGTAACAAACTAGTCAACATATAGAGGTGGTCAACATAAGGAACTAGGCCTGTTGTACTGATACATACATGAGGTGCATGTCTGATCTATGAAAATAAAAGTTGTTCATTGATACACAGATCAATTTAGGAGGTGGTCAGTATAGAGAGGTGATCAGCTATGGAGCTTCTACTATATAATTTTAAATGCTAAATAGAAATCAAAGTATATGAAAAAGCAGCTACTTTTCTAATATATTCAATTTGTAATAATAGCTTATAAGAAAATATTTTATGTATTTTAAAATTAACTCGATAGTTCATTCAAATTTCTTTACTTTTTAACTAATATTTTTTTACATTTGTTTTAAAAATGTGTCTGTCTGCATGTTCATTAGATGGCTTGTCTGAGCCCCTTTTGTGGGGCACTCATGTCTACTTGTTCGGCATTTTGTATATCATAAGTAGAGCTTTGATAATGAACTCCTTCATTCTCATGGGAGCTCAAAAGACTATCTGTGGCTGTATCCTTTCCTATCTTGCATATCTTTAAAAACTGAGTCCTTCTTTTATATTTCATATGTATTAATTTGTTGTTGAGAATAAAAAGCCTATTAGGTTTCTATGACATGTAATTTTTCTTTTCTGTTTTTTGGAGGCAGAGTCTCAGTCTGTTGCCCTGAGTAGAGTGCCACAGCATCATAGCTCACAGCAACCTCAAACTCCTGGGCTTAAGTGATCCTCTTGCCTCAGCCTTCAGAGTAGCTGGGGTTACAGGTAGCCATCACAACACTGGCTAGATTTTTAATTTTTAGTAGAGATGGGGTCTCACTCTTGCTCAGGTTGGTCTTGAACTCCTGAGCTCAGGCAATTCACCTACATTGGCCTCCCAGAGTGCTAGGATTACAGGCGTGAACCACTGTGCCTGGTGGTAAATTTTCTTCTGTAAAAAGGGTAGGTATCCTTTTCATTTTGTTAATAAAACAACTTACAAACATGGATGTTAAGCAAGAAGACTTGTTTAAATAACAATGATGAATAGACATAAAAAGCCAAATCCAGGAAACCATAGTATGAGATAAACTGATAAGCCTCCTCACCCTGCATAGTTCTCCTGTGGCCAACCAGCCTGTGGGTTGTTGTGAGCTGAACTTCAGCATTCATTCCATACCAATTCCTCGTTCCATATACCAAACAAGCAAGAGAAAAATTCTATATTTAATAAATCCAAGTCCTAATTGGGGTGGGCTGTAGCCAGAAATCTGTGAGTCTAATGATGTTGTATAAAAATGGAAGGATGTAATAGGAGCAAACAAAAAAATGTTCCTTGAGTATTGAGATGGCTCCTTGACAGTCATCCAAAGGTAGGAAGACTGCAATTCTGAGATGATTCAGGGGCCCTCCGTGATGAAGTGGGAAGACCAAGAGACCTGCATCTACTTTCTTGTACCTTTGATCTTGTCATATGTATTCTCATTCTGCTTATTTGCTATTTGGGTAGCACAATGAAGTCAGTGTGAAAGGGGGTTGCATTTAAATTGTCAGACTTGTGGGATGGCCCACCTCTGTAACAGCAGATTCCTTTACTTTTGTCCTAGTCTTTGCATAAATGAGTCACTTTCAAGCTTATTTCTTCTTACAAAAAGATTTACTTTCATTTTATTATTTATATTTGTCCCATAGGTACTTTCAGCTGAATTCTTTATATACATTTTAGAAAGAAAGACCCAAAAATTGGTGACAAAAATTAATGGGCCATTTAATTTTATGGCAGATTACCTTGTTAATAAAGTACAAAGTAGAGGTTGCCAGCCTTTTGGAAGAGATGTGCCAAGTCTCTATGTTTGCTAATTTTACATTTTGGGTGGCAGCCATGCCTACTCTCAAAACAATTCCCCCCAAAATACAAACAACATATATCCTCCCTCCGAATCTATACTCACTGGAAACTTTATATCAGCTTAGAACAAGGAGAATTGAAGTAAGGTTGTACTGTGGATAATGTTTATTCAATATATGGTGTGACTTTCTAATAGCTGGGTTTGGGGATGTGTGAGGGAAAGGAAGAGAGGAGCAGCAGCAGGTAGTGAGTATACAGAAGCTGTGGGTTCAGAAGAAGCAGATAAAGATGTCATTGAAATAAGAACAGAGTTGCGAATTCAACTCCTCGGTGCTCCACATACCTCTGAGGTATGGCCGCCTCTTCACTCCCTGCATGCCACACTCAGCACCAGAACACAAGTTGCTCTTTTCTCCCTACCTGATTCCTGTAATTATTCCCTGTGCTAGCAATTCCACGGAACCTAGTCATTTTGGCAGAACTGATGTTCCAGCATGTAACAGGCCACTAAGAATTTTTTGTCTGTTCTTTGTATATGTACCATAGTTGTTGAACTCCAGAGGAAGTTATCAACCCTAACATCTCAGATAATAGGTTAGTTACTATAGATAATACCATTGATTTCCAGTCTCCTTCTTTGGGATAATTACTTCTTATGCTAATTACAATAGGGACATTTTCCTTGACTAGAAGGGAAAATGAAGACATTTTATCAATGTAACCATCCATCCATTTCAAGTCTTTTCCCAGCAATTATGGGGTATTATCCTTGTTGCAGAGATGAAGAGAGTGAGATAAACACATCAAAAAAACCCCTAAACTGGCTACTGGGCAAACAGCTTCTTTATCTGACAGGGAAATTATGTGCAGTCCATCAAACCAACAATAACAGGACGTTTACAGGGACAGAGAGATCCCTCTGCTCTTGCCTTGTGTGGCACATGACAACCAGTAGTAAAAAATTAGCAATTATTGGCATTTGTCAACTCTCTGGTTCTGTGGCAGGAAAAAGGAAACAGCAGCAATCATGCTCAATTTAAGTCTCACATGATGTCAGGCTTTTCACAGACTCACACGGACATCAGAAGAGACTCGAAAAGGTTTACAGATGTGCAGTCAGCTATGACAGTCATGCTGCCAACGTGGCGCATGGATCAACTAACGATTAAGATATCAAAAGCGATCCCTGTAGCTTGCTGACAGCTGGTTCAATTGTTTGCACCTGTTTCCCCTGCATTACACATGTGTCTGGAACGGATTATTCTGGCTTGCGCCAGACATATTTCACCTTTCCTCATAGTGATGTCCTGCAGAAGCATCTCAGCTGAAGATCAGGTGGCTCTCTTTGAGTGCCCACTGAAAAAAGAAGCTGATATTCTTTTGAAAATGGTTCTGGGATGTTGGAGCTGACAAGGTTATTAGTTAAATCTGGTTTTTGATAACAGTCAACAGATATATATGAACCGTGCTTGCTTCCTCCATGAATAAGGGAGAGAGCTCTCTAATCTAGGTGATAATCTGCCCCAGCCTGCTTTTCAAATAATAACATCACCATTCTTTCAGCCATCTTGAATCAATTTTGGAAGTAGACAGGCATATAAAGAAGTAGACCAGGGCGGCACTTGTGGCTCAAAGGAGTAGGGCCCGGGCCCCATATACCAAAGGTGGTGAGTTCAAACTCGGCCCCAGCCAAAAACTGCAAAAAAAAAAAAAAGGAGCCATTCCCCAAGTCTACCGAACCTTGGTGTTACCTGGATGCTTCTTTGTCTCAGGGGCAAATTTACCGTGAGGTTGAGGAACCTCACTTGTAGTTGTACAGACGCTTCCCAGGTTCTGAGAGTTGCCCAGCAAGGGATTCATATGGTTATGCTTTTGTAAAATGTGCAAAAGTAAGACATTTTAACCACAGTGGGTTAAGACTGCTGTTTCTTTCCACACTGACTTCTTTTCTGACATATTTCCCATCATGTGATGTGGTGTTGGAGTGTTTGTGGGCACTTTTAGTGTCGGGCTAAAGGGAAGCTGAGTTGGGGACACATTTAGTTTGGGTTTAGTGGGATATTTTTATGTGGTTTGCTGTCACTTCCATGTGTATTTGTTTCTTGCTTCTGGGAATACTCCTACTGTCCATTATTTATGCTTAATTTTGAATTTGTAATTCTGCATTCTTTATCTTAAGGTGGATCCCCTAAATTATAATAGCGTCATGCCCCATAAAACCTGATATTTCCTGCTTGCCTCCTGTATCTAGTCACCAAATCCTGTCAATTCCTTCTAATGGTATGCTGGCTCTCTGAAAAACAAAAAAAGTTCTGATTTATAGTATTTGCTAATTTCTGCCCCAATTTCCATTGCTGATTTCAAGTTAGCAATGGTGTAACAACCAGCTCACAAAAGTTCTGAATGTACCCTTGGAGAATGGTATGTGTTGACCACAGTATGCCACTAATTCCCCCTCAGAAATATAGTAGAACCTCCGTAGTTGACCTTCTCCCTACATTGATCATCTCTTTAAGTTGAAGTAATTTTCACAGACGGGAAATGTATGTGTCAGTACAGTAGGCCTAGTTCCTTATGTTGACCACCTCCATATGCAGTCAGTTTGTTACAGTCCCTTGGGTGGTCAACTTATAGAGGTCCTACTGTAGTGCCAAGACCTGGTCCTTTTTCTTTGTCTTCCTTTCTAATTACCTTAGTTAAGACTTTCATCCCTCCTCAACCCCTTGTCCCCAAGATCATTTTTAACAACTTCTTAGCCTGTTTTCATGCTACTGGCTATTCTGAGCTCAGTCCACCTTATTAAAATACCACTAAATTTACTTCTTAAAAATGCAAATTTTACTTTGAAAGCCTTTGGTTTTAATCATCTCCTATCTTCCCTATTATCTCTAGAGGGAAAATGCTCATTCCCAAACTGGTTTACAACCTCCTTAAACCTCTGCCTCTTAACCTGTCATTGGCCTCATTCTTCTTGATAGTAATGAGGTCTCTTGAGAGAACTTAACTTTTCCTAAACATACTGAAGCCATCACTTCCCTTTGCCTTTGCCTGGATTCCATTTTTTTTCTCCTCTTAGCAAATTCCTACAAACACTGGTCTCTTTTTCAGACTTTGGAAAGTTTCTTACACTAAAGGCACATCAAGGATATCTTTTGTGGGGACTCACTAAACTCACAAAAGTTTGCTTGAAGATCCAGAACAGAAAAGGGGACAAAATATCTTCCTAGAAAAGAGTTACATTTCTACAAATTCTCTATGCGTTTGACCAAACAGTACCAAATAAGATGTCACACAACATGGAACTACTTCCTTCACTGCTGCTGTAATACAGCTTGCTATTGCAGGATTAAAGAAATTGAACTGTGGGCTCGGTGCCTGTGGCTCAACGGGCAAAGGTGCCAGCCATGTACACCTGAGCTGGCGGGCTCGAATCCAGCCCAGGCTCGCCAAACAACAATGACGGATGCAACCAAAAACTGGCTGGGCGTTGTGGCGGGCACCTGTAGTCCCAGCTACTTGGGAGACTGAGGCAGGAGACTTGCTTGAGTCCAGGAATTGGAGGTTGCTGTGAGCTTTGATGCTTAAGGCTTTTTCTCAAAAAAAAAAATATATATATTAAAATATATATATATAATAGTATATTATATATAAAAATTTAATATATTATATGTAATATAATATATAATATATGTTTTATATGTTATATTATATATTATATGTAATATAATATGTATTATATATGTTTTATATATTATACATTAACATATATAATATATTTATATATTTAATATAATAATTATAATTATTAAATTATATATAATTTAATATATATTTTAAAACAGAAAGAAATTGAACTGTGATATGGGTACTTTCAGCCAGGAGCATCAAAATTTAACTTCAAGTTTTTTCCCCCAATAAACTTTCAGGGATAGTCATTAAAATAATGCAGTCTGCTTGCTTAATTAATAACATTTATCACATCATTGTGTTTTAGGATCATTCTGTGTCTATCTTGTACTTGGAGTTGCATTCCCTGTGGAGACTACTCAACTTCACAATGTTCTTGGGTCCTGCTTCAGTATTATTTTCATACTTTTTATAGCATTCATGAGGATATAGTTATCATCTATTTAAATATCTATCTCCCATGACTAGACTATATGCTCCTCAGGAATAGGCACCATGTATTTTGTCTGGCACTAGGTATTTCCAGTGCCGGATAAAATAGGCCCTCACCCACATATATAAGCCCTTTTTGTGTTGAATAAAGAATGAATGGATCAGTAAATTAATGAAAGGTTAAAGGAGATAAAGCAGTGGTCAAGGGAGGAGGGATAGGTTTTCCCATGTGTATGCAAGAGGCAATCTGAATTCTCTTAATATGACAGACAAAACTATAACTCCAGAAATAAACTGGATGTTCTTGGTTTTGTGGCTATTAATGTGTACAAGTATAACACTTTGTGAAATTAATTCTTTTTCTTGATATGATAGGTTTTAAACATTAAAAAAGGATATGGTTGGGATAATAGAAACTTCATTAGAGTAGAAGCCTGGCTTATGCATATGGTGGATACATTTTGTATATCTAATGTGAACTAAGAGTTAAGAAGATGAACAAGGCCAACTGTAAAAAGTGGCAAGTTAAGAGAGAAGGAGAGAAGGAAAAGGAGAATGCAAGAGAAATGCAGAGGGGGCTATTGTGATGATATAGAAACACTTGTTATTTGTATGTAGGAAAGAACTGCAGTGGAGCACAGGAAGAAGAGAAGGAATAAATTCTTAGAACAGAAATTCTTAGTATAGTAAGGGAAAAATGATAAGAATTTCCAAAATGGATGAGAAGATAATTTTAGACATTGATTTCTGGATCTTTTCATAGAGCACTTTTTAAAGCACGATTTCTGGATATTTTCATAGAGCACTTTTCACTTTTCGTGAAAACAATAATGTATTCAAGAGGGTAAGAGTCTTTGCACTGGAAAAATGTTCTATATACCTTATAAGATTATAAGATTACCTTATAGATTCCTTATATTCACTTACATATTAAAGGCTCTGAGAAGTTCTACATTCAAATAATTTTTTCTATTTTTTTAATCCAACTTTTTCTAAGCAGATCCCAACCATCGAGTACTTCTTTCATGAAACATCTGCTAAGACATCAAAAGATGATAGTTTTCATGAAAATACAATTTGGTAAACATATGTATTTCATCTTAGTCACTTCAAGAAGGGCCCAGAATGTGAATGGAAGATAAGTCTATATTTCAACTGATCTTATTTGTTAGTAATCACAGAATTAAAACATGCACAAGTAAGTTACTGTCTGAAGACCAATTTTTGTCCCTTTGGTATGTGATAGATAACTACCTACCAAGTTGTGAAAACAAAGGAGAACAGTGCCTTGGAAGATGCATTGGAAAAGTTTAAAAAACCATATGACCAGACCATCAGAATAAGGGTCAAGAGACCTGGAACACTGGAGTTTCACAACAATTCTTGCGATTAAGTCTATTGTTTTAGGAGAGTTATATGAGCTTTCGGGACTTTACTTTTATATATACATGAACATACCTCTACACACACAAACCGTATATACAAAATAGATCTATAATTCATGTATACACACACACACACATACATATACAAGGGTCTTGGTCTAAGAGAGTTGAAAGGTCCTGAGCAGGGATTTTTTTTTTTAATAATTTTATTGAATCATAATTATGTACATTGGTGCAATCACAGGGCACGATTCATATACATTCAGAAATATTTTGATCGTACTGTTACAGATATCCTTCATGGCATTTCCTTGATCACTATATAAAG
>CAUYON010020458.1:0-10837 GCA_963573935.1 Arctocebus calabarensis
TTTAAATTGCTAACTTGGGCTAAGCAGAAGCTTTCCCAGGAAAGCGCTTGTGGTTGGGATCATTCCTTAAGTGGCTATCCACTTACCCAGTGTGCCAAAACCGGTGTCACCCAATGCCCCTGAGGGCTAAGGCTGCAAGGCGTCTCAGTCCCCGCCTTTAGGCTGCTCAGTCACTAGATTACTCACTCCGCCTGATGCTTGTTGCGACCCTGAGGGTGGAGCTTGCCAGGGCAGTTCTCCTATGATGGCTCCACATAGCCCACAACCAAAGACTGGTAGATCCGTCTGGCTCGGTGGCTCAGTCTGGAGCCCCAGACAACACTCAAAGACCCCCACACTCTTGGCCCAGTTCTCCCAAGGCAGTTCAACTGAGTGCCAAGTCCAAAAGAAGCCCAAACAGCTCACAGGTAAGGCCTTTCCGGTTTGTAATCTCACTGCTGCTGTAGCCACAGTTGCCAGCAGAATTAGACCAAATGAACACACGCAAGCACTTGCCAGATCTCCACTGCTTTTGCCTTCCTCAGGGGGTCCAGAAGTCTCACGCTGTCTCCCTGTGTCCCCAAAGGGATGTTTCTGGGCAGATATTGCCAGCCAGAGGTGCCTGAATTCTTCTCTCCCCAGTATCACTGTTCCCAGTTGCAAGGAAGTTGTTACTCAGCCACCATCTTGGCTTCTCCCCAGTAGTGTATTTTTGATGCTGCTTTAATTGCCACCCTGGGTCCACCTCATAAAATATTCGCCCAGGCTGATTTCTTTAAGAGTTTCCCCTACACTTCTAGCATTTTTATTGTTTCATGTCTGAAGTTTAAATCTTTAATCCAGTGAGAGTCTATCTTAGTTAATGGTGAAAGGTGTGGGTCTAGTTTCCATCTTCTACAGGTCACCAGCCAGTTCACCCAGCCCCATTTGTTAAATAGGGAATCTTTTCTCCACTGAATGTTTTTAGTTGGCTTGTCAAAGATCAAATAATGGTAAGTAGCTGGGTTCATCTCTTGGTTCTCTATTCTGTTCCCTATATCTACCTCTCTGTTTTTGTGCCAGTACCATGCTGTTTTGATCACTATTGATTTATAGTATAGTCTCAGGTCTGGTAGCGTGATTCCTCCTGCTTTGTTTGTATTTCTGAATAATGTCTTGATTATTTGAGGTTTTTTCCGATTCCACATAAAATGAAGTATTATTTTTTCAAGATCTTTAAAGTATGACAGTGGAGTTTTAATAGGGATTGCATTAAAATTGTATATTGCTTTGGGTAGTATGGACATTTTAACAATGTTGATTCTTCCTAGCCATGAGCATGGTATGTTTTTCCATTTGTTAACATTTTCAGCTATTTCTTTTCTTAGAGTTTCATAGTTCTCTTTATAGAGGTCTTTCATGTCCTTTGTTAGGTAAACTCTGAAATATTTCATCTTCTTTGACACTACTGTGAATGGAATAGAGTCCTTGACTATTTTTTCAGCTTGACTATTGTTGGTATATATAAAGGCTATAGATTTATGACTGTTGATTTTGTAACCTAAGACACTGATGTATTCCTTGATCATTTCTAAGAGTTTTGTAGTAGAATACCTGCTGTTTTGCAGATATACAATGATAGCATCTGTGAAGAGTGAAAGTTTGATCACTTCTAACCCTGTATGGATACCCTTGATCATCTTTTCTTCCCTAATTGCAATGGCTAAAACTTCCATTACAATGCTAAAGAACAGTGGAGACAATGGGCAACTTTTCCTGGATCCTGATCTGAGTGGAAATGATTTCAATTTAACTCTATTCAATATGATATTGGCTGTGGGTTTGCTGTAGATGGCCTCTTTCAGTTTAAGAAATGTCCCTTCAAGGTCAATTTTCTTAAGTGTTCTGATCATGAAGGGATGCTGGGTATTATCAAAGGTTGTTCTGCATCAATTGAGAGAATCATATGGTCTTTGATTTTCATTTGTTTATGTGCTGAATTAAATTTATAGATTTATGTATATTGAACCAGCCTTGAGACCCTGGGATAAATCCCACTTGGTCATGGTGTATAATTTGTTGGATGTGTTGCTGGATTCTGTTTGTTAGGATATTGTTGAATATTTTTGTATCAATATTCATTAATTATATTGGTCTATAATTTTCTTTTCTTGTTGGGTCTTTCCCTGGTTTGGGGATCAAGGTGATGTTTGCTTCATAGAATGCGTTGGGTAGTATTCCTTCTTATTCTATATTTTGGAAAAGGTTGGGTAATATAGGTAGCAGTTCCTATTTAAAAGTTTGGTAGAATTCTGACATGAAGCCAAATGGTCCTAGGTTTTTCCTTTTAGGGAGATTTCGTATAGTTGATACTATTCCAGATTTGGATATAGGCCTGTTCAACATTTCCACTAGATTCTGCTTAAGTCTTGGAAGGTGGTGTGCTTCTACCACCTGAAGTATTGGTCAATTTCCTTCACATTTCATATATCTGAGAATAAAATTTCTTATAATATTCATTAAGAATTTTTTTGACTTTCTGAGGACTGTTGTTATTTCATCTTTACCATTTCTGATTGATAAAATAAGAGATTTCTCTCTCTTTTTTTTTCCTGGAATATAGCTAAAGGTTTATCTAGTTTATTGACATTTTCAAAAAACCCAACTTTTTGATTTATTAATCTGTTGTATCATTCTTTTGTTTTCAATTTCATTTAATTCTGCTCTAATTTTGGTTATTTCTTTTTTTCTTCTGCGTTTGGGATTGGAATGTTCTTCCTTTTCCAGTTGCTTGAGATGTCCCATAAGTTGTAAACTTGCTCTCTTTCTGTTTTCTTGAGGAAGGCTTGCAGTGCTATGAATTTTCCTTTTACAACTGCCTTTGCTGTATCCCAGAGGTTCTGATAATTTGTGTCTTCATTGTCATTTTGTTCCCTAAATTTGGTAATTTCCTTCTTAATCTCATCTATCTCCCAGCTATCATTCAGCATAAGGTTATTAAGCTTCCATGTTTTTGTATGAGTATGCAGATTCCTGTTGTTCCTGAGGTCAACTTTTATTCAATGATGGTCCAAGAAGATGCAAGGATAATTTCTAATCTTTTAAATTTGCTGAGGTTAGATGTTTGACCTAAGATGTGATCAATTTTGGAGTATGTTCCATGGGCTGATGAGAAGAATGTGTATTCAGTTTTATTAGGATGAAATGTTCTGTAGATGTCTGTTAAATACAAATGTTGAATGGTTAAGTTTACATCTAAAATTTCTTTGTTTAGTTTCTTATTGGAGAATCTATCCAACACTGCCAAAGGAGTGTTAAAATCTCTTACTGCTATGAAGCTGGAGAATATCAAGTAGCTCATGTCTGTTAGAGTTTTTCTTATAAATTGAGGCTCATTCTGGTTGGGTGCATAAATATTCATATTTGAAATCTCATTATATTGAGTATTACCCTTAACAAGTATAAAGTGATCATCTTTAGCCTCCCTTACTTTTTTGGTTTAAAGCCTATTGAATCTGCGAATAAGATTGCAACACCTGCTTTTTTCTGTTTCCATTTGTCTGGAATATAGATGACCATCCCTTTATCTTGAGTCTACATTTATGTTTTAAGGTAAGATGAGATTCTTGTATGCAGCAGATATCTGGCCTGAGTTTTTGTATCCAGTCAGCCAACCTGTGCCTCTTTAGAGGACAATTCAAGTCATTCACATCAATTGAGAATATTTATAAGCCTGATAGAATTTTACGTATGGAGTTTTTCCAAAGTCCAATGGACATTTTTAATCCTTTCACCACTGTGGAAGTTGGAATTTGATCAAATGTTTTTGAGTGAGTTGACTTTTGTGGTGGAGGATTGTGCTGGTCATTGCGGAGGATAGGTCTGAGAATATCCTGGAGAGCTGGTTTAGTTATGGCAAATTTCTTCAACATTTGAATGTCATTAAAGTACTTAATTACTCCATCATAAATTAAACTCAGTTTAGCTGGATATAGGACCCTGGATTGATAGTTATTTTGTTTTAGAAGATTAAAAGTCAATGACTTCTCCTCTTCTAGCTTGAAATGTTTCAGCAGAGAGATCTGCAGTCATTTTAATATTCTTCCCCTTATAGGTTATGGTTTTCTTACGTCTGGCTGCTTTCAGAATTTTCTCCTTCATATTAACTTTAGTGAAGTTAATTGTGATATGCCTGGGGGAAGGTCTTATTTGGGTTGAGTTATGGTGGGGTTCTGAAACTGTCTGCTATCTGAATTTCTGTCTGAAACTGTCTACTATCTGAGTTTCTGAATCTCTTGGCATGTCTGGAAAGTTCTCTTTCATAATCTCCCGAGGAAGAGCCTCTGTGCCTTGTGGAGCAACTTTGTTGCCCTCAGCATTCCCTATAAGTTATTAGTTCTCTTCTAATTATCCCAGAGCTCTTTGTGAGAATGATCTGTTTTTGCTCTCCATTTTTCTTTCTCTTTGAGAGTTTGGGAGTGTTCAAAAACTTTGTCTTCAATGTCAAAAAGCCTTTCTTCTGCTTGCTCCATTCTGTTACTGAGGGATTCTACTGTATTTCTCAGATCTTTGAGGGCTGCAACTTCTTGTCTCAATGTGCCAAAATCTTTGGTGATTTTATCTTTGAATTCATTGAATTCTTGAGACACTTTTGAAATACTCCTTGAATTTCTAATGGCAATTTTACCTTTATTCTATTATCCTTATTTGCAATCCAAATCCTGAATTCGATTTCTGACATGTCAGGCATTTGTTTATGAATGGGATCTTCAGTTGTGACTGCCACAATGTTCCTTGGGGAGGGGTTAATCTACTCTGGTTATTCATGTTACCAGAGTTTTTCTGCTGATTTTGCCCCATGATTATTTTACACCATTTGGCTTTTCCCCTAGAGCTTTGCCAAGGACTCGTACAGTGCTACAGCCTGAGAAACTAGGGGCCTGATTGGTGTGGTGGGGCTAAGAGGCTCTGTCTTGTTTTCAGCTGGTCTCTGTCCTACCCTAGTGAATCAGTTACTCTGGGTTGAAGTCTCAGCTGTGGAGAAACACCAGCAATTAAGTCACCCCACCCCCTACAGGCAACAATTGGAAAAGGAAAATCAAACCTTCACACAACCACACATCCAGGGTACCACTTTGGATAGTCCTTGGATGATTGGCCCAATTCAAGAGGTCCAAATCAATTGTCCTAGTCAGTACCAGTTGGCGAGTTCAAAAGGTCTCCAGCAACTAGACAGCAGGGGTCTGCTCGCAGCTCAAGTATGACTCACTCCGGTACACTATGAGTGGACCTACCCAGCAAATATATTAGCCTTCTTCCTCACCTTGCACCTCTGTCACACCCAGTCACTGGTAACCCTGCAGGGCCGTGACCCAGGTCCCTCCAATGAGCAGATGCTGTAGGGGCAGTTCAAACAGTTCCAGCCCCACCCCTGATTGATGTTGCTAACAGAACAGAACAACTTTGCAGATTTTGTTTCTGTCCCAGCTATATTCCCCTTCAGATCAGATGCTGTTTGAGTTCCCAGAAACTATAACTCAGACCAGTGGTCTGTGCCACTGCCTGGTCTTGGCTGTAGTTTGTGTTGGGGTGATGGGTTAGAGCTCACACTCAACTGTTAGTTTCGGCCTCTGCCTGCCTGCCTTTGTCTCAGCTATGATCCCCTGAAGGCCAGTATTCTAGTCCCCACACTCCACCCAGTCTGGTACTGCCTCAGGCATACTCTTTACTCACAGGGCCTGTGTTTCCATCCCAGATCTGTTCTGCCAATGGCTGCCACCAGAGAAGATGCTTGGCTTTCTCTGGTTGCCCAGAGAGACAGGGAGTGTCCTTGCAAAATATCCCCAGGGGTGTGAGCCTTATTATTTTTACTGCTGCAGCTGCTGCTCTGTGCCTCAGGGCACTGCCTCTCCTGTATGGTTCCTTCTCAGTTGACTATCTTCTCCTTACTCCTGTGCCGGAGAATCAGCACAGATCAGCAACAGCCCATACCCTGTCTATACCTCTCGAGAAAATGCCCAAGAATCTGGACTCCATGGAGGACAGACTTCTAGACCTTGGGGTGAGAGTGGAGGGGAGTGCTGGGAGTTCAGAATTGCAGGTAGAGAATATATACAGTTTTATGCCTGGCAGGAGAGTGTCATGGTACCCTAGTAGGGGAAGGAGGTCTGGTTTTTAGAGGGTCTCTCCTGTGGGCTAAAAGGGGAGCATATTTGAACTCTGCTTGCTTGTTTGTATAGAGTATACTGCAAACCATTCTCATGGGGGAGGGGAGTCCCATCTGCTTGGTGATGGATTTTGTACCTTTTATATGTATCCTTGGGGTCACAGCTCACCTCAGCAGGGTTGATGTGCATTCTTCAACCTTCTCTCTTGGCTCAGCTCCAAATCATCAGCTTTCTTGCTGAACTTCTGTCCTTTAACTCTCCTTCTGGATGGGAGCCTCTGTGGAAAGCTGGCTCCAGTCCCTGGCGATTTCTAGCAGTAAAATTGGAGTTGGTACTCTGACCTCTGCTGCTGCTTTGTCAACTACGTTTTCTCTTATTAGTTTTCTTAAAGTCATAACACATTATAGAAACAATTGAAGGCCACTTTGCATGCCCTATCTCATTCTGTTCTCCTTTCTTCACTGTAGTTATCTCTCTTTTGTCTTTCTTTTTTGTCTTGGATTCTGAACTTGCAGTGTATCAGAGGGACAGTGTATAGACAGTGTTCTATGATAAAGTCTCTTTTGCTTATGAAAAGTGATTGTTGTTGAGAAAAAGAAACACAGGGCACTCGTTTAGAGATCTGTTCATTTTAACTCCTTTGTTCCCCCAAAGGAACTATTATGCTCAATCTTTGCACACTCTTTTGCTGGTCCCTTATAGTGTTCCAGGTTCATCTAGTGTCTGGGATGCAGGAGTGAGGCAGAGCACCCACAGTTCTTTTCCTTTGGAGCTCACTGTCTTCTAGAACATTCTAATTAGTTCACAGTGTGGCCCATCATCCACCCTTAGCAGCATCATTGAGAACTGGTAGATGTAGAAACCCAAGCTCTGTCCCAGTCCTGATGAATGAGAATCTGCACCTGAATCCCAGGTGATTCACAACACAACAAATTCTGTCTTTCTGAATGGCACCACTAAACGCAGGATCTGTAGACCTGGCAGGCTTTTACTGTTTGCTGTTGGTTCAGACACAATCACAGAGTTGAGAGTATGCATGAGAGTATTATTCTCACAATAATTTGACATGGTCATGATGTCTAAGTGTGTGACAAGTGGACTCATCTTGCTGAGGAGGATATGACCCTCAAACTGGCAGACTCCAGGGTGAGCAGCATACAGCCTGGGCTGCATCTTAGCCTTGAGACCTGGGGCCAGGCTTGGTCAGTGAGGGATTGAAAATAAGAAACTCAGTCTGTATCATTGATATTTAGAGAAGCACTCTCCTAGAAGGCGCTGAAGGCGTTGATCCAATAATTATAGACACAAAATAAAAATATTACCATGAAAGAGAGGAGTGAAGTATTCTAGTGATCACTGTTAGAGGGGTTTGGCCTAGTTAGAAGTCAGTAGAGACTTTTCTCCAAATGCAACATTTAAATTGAAATTTGAAAGGTAGTGAGTAGAATGCAAGAGAATGTAAAGGAAGAGCACGTGAGATGAGGGAATAGCAAGTACAATGGCCTTTGTTGGAAGGAACTTGGTGACTGTTTCTCAGCGATGCCTCCTGAGGCCAAGCCCATGTGATCGTCTAACAGAAGTCCTTCATTCATATCTTATTTCATTGCCAGTAGTATTCGTTTTTCACGTAATTCTCAGAAGCTTGGCATTTTCTTTGATGAGATGGGTATTAGAACTAATAAAAATAGAGGAGGGAGTAAAGTCGCCAGGCATAAATTCACTGTTGGTCCCAGGCAGGGGTAGCAGCCACCTGATGAAAGAGTTGACAATTCAAAAAGCAAAGCCAGCTAGATTACCAAGTGTGGAGGGAATTAATCCTAAATACAGTCCTACTACTGAAACCATTACAGTTTCTCAACATGGAATAATTATTATCCTAAGTAATCTTCAAAAATCCAGGTTTAAACAAGTGTAAGAGTGTGGTAAATGTTATAAAATGTGCTAAAATATGATTCATCTTCTTATGAGGGTCACATCTGAAAATTAACAGCTTTCTTGAATACCGTGAAGCATAAATAACCACCCATAACACCCAATGGGAAATATTACATACAAGTACATAAAGCCCCATGAAATAACAGGAAATAATTTCAGCTTGAATCACGGAGGAACCATATGGAGAAAATTAGAAAATATTACATAATGATATTAGAAAAAAAGCCCTAAATAACTGTAAAGACCATTCTATGTTCCTGAATTATGGAATCCAATTCTTTTAAAATTTATTTATAAGTTAACCACAAGTTTTATAAATATTTTTGTAAAATATTTATAAACATAAAATAATAGAGAGAACATAAAATAATACTGAATGTTAACTGGAAGAATATACACGTAAGAATATCACACTTTCCTTGCCCTAGTTCTGGAATCAACAATTTCTTCAAGGAGCTCTTGTTATTTCTAGGGAGAATAATAGTTAAAAACCAAATTCTAGGCATGGATGGAGTTTTTAATAATTATGTTGCAGTGATTTTCAACTGGTGTGCCATGGCACAATGGTATGTCATAAGAAGAACTTAGGTATGCTGTGAAAAATTTTAAAGAACATTAAATTATTTTTGAAAATAGTTCAAAGTAAGTGTACATATCAAAATTCAAACCTCTTTAGATGGATTCTGTGAGTATATCATTGTTATAATAAATAAATGTTTTATTTCTAAAGTGCATAGGGTGTTACCTTGAAAAATAAGGTTTTGGGCTGGGCACAGTGGCTTATGCCTGTAATCGTGGATTGCCTGAGCTCAGGACTCTGAGACCAGCTTGAGTCAAAGTGAGATCCTATCTCTAAAAAAATAGCCAGTCATTGTGGCAGCAGCCTGTAGTCTCAGCTACTCAGGAGGCTAATGCAAGAGGATCACTTGAGCCCAGAGTTTGAGGTTGCTTTCAGCTGTGATGCCATGACACTCTACAGGGTGACAAAGTGAGACTGTGTCTCAAAAAAAAAGAAAAAGAAAAAGAAGATTTCAAGACAAGTTCATAAATAAGGTGATTTCACCAATATATGTTGAAATCATTGAAAGTGAATGAAGCTCTGTACTCAGCAATCCCTCATTGTACGTGAAGTAGTAAGGAGGTATATAGCTCATACTGAGTGTGTTTTATGCTTCCATCTAGATTTGAAATAGTGAAGTAGCTGGACACAATTACCTTGCAAATATTAGTTTTGAAAATTTTCCAAATGTGTTTAATTAACACTTATATTTCTATTTTAAAAGTATGTTGTTTATTTACTCACTTTTTTTGGTTTGATTTTGTTTTTGTTGAGACAGACCCTCAAGCTGTCACCCTGGGTAGAGTGCCATGGCATCACAGCTCACAGCAACCTCCAACTCCTGAGCTTAATTGATTCTCTTGCCCCAGCCTCCCAAGTAGCTGGGACTACAGGCACCTGCCACAATGCCCGGCTATTTTTTTGTTGTAGTTGTCATTGTTGTTTTGGCAGGCCTGGGCTAAATTTGAACCTGCCAGCTCTGTTGTATGTGGCTGGCACCCTAGCCGCTTGAGCTACAGGCACCGAGCCTGTTTACTTATTTTTATTATTTTTGATTTTTAATTTTTAATTTTTATTACATAGCGTTCAATTAAAATGGATTAGTTTTTAGTAAAGAAACAAAAATTAATTTGTGGTGAAATATTAGCAAATCAAGCTATGGTACCTGGCAAATTAAAGAGATGTTCAATTTAGACATTCTCACTTGTATGAAAAACTGGTGGACTTGCCCTCAATAATACTAAACAAGCAAAAAATATGGACCAACTAAGCAACGATATCAGATAAAGCACAAGAAGTGAGTTATGCAGGTACAGAAATTGTACCTAGGAAAATGAAATCTCATATAATTGCAGGGTTCGTTATTTTACTGGCCTGTTGCGCAACTCTAAAACAATGTTTAGAGAAGAATACGAAAGGAAATTTTAAAAATTCTGCTTTCAGATGATACAATTTCACGATGTGTTAAGGATTTATCTGAAAACATAGAATTTCAAGTAATATCTCACTTCCAAGAAGTAAACATGTTGGCAATTCATGTGGATGAATCTACTGATATCAGTGGTAAACCACAATATTTACCATTCAGTAGATTTGTCTATAAAGAAGAAAGCAAAGAATGACTTTTATTTTGTCTGCCACTCCAAACAATAACAAAGGGCCAAGATATTTTTGATTTGATAGATAATTACTTTAATCGTAATAACTTGTCTTGGGATTCCTACATAAGTATTTGTATGGATGGAGCCCATCTATGTATAGGGGTATAAAAGGATTTGTTACACTTGCACAAAAAAGAATCCAAAAATTATTTTTACACACTGTGTTCTTCACAGAGAAGTACTAGAGTCAAAATCATTAGTGCCTGAATTACAAAAGGTCCTAGACAATGCTATTAAAATTATTAATTATTAAAAGCAGGTGCCTGTTGTGCAGTGAGTAGGGCACCAGCCCCATATATAGAGGGTGGCGGGTTCAAACCTGGCCCTAGCTGAACTGCAACAAAAAATAGCCTGGTGTTGTGGTGGATGCCTGTAGTCCCAGCTACTCGAGAAGCTGAGGCAAGAGAATCACCTAAGCCAAAGAGCTGGAGGTTGCCATGAGCTGTGATGCCACAGCACTCTACTGAGGGCGACAAAGTGAGACTCTGTCTCTAAAAACAAACAAACAAACAACAACAACTGCATTGGATTTGAGACTATATTGACGTCTATCAAGA
>CAUYON010020459.1:0-20677 GCA_963573935.1 Arctocebus calabarensis
CACGTGATTGCAGGACCTGGCAACTCTGCAACCAGCAAGGCAGGCAGCATGCTGGACACTCAAGTGGAATTTCCATGTTAGTCTTGAGGCTGAACTTCTTTTACTCTGGGGAATCTGTTTTTGCTCTTAAGACCTGCAAGGGATTGGATGAAGCCCATTCATACTGTCAAGGGTCATCTCCTTTTTTCTTTTTTTGAGACAGAGCCTCAAGCTGTCACCCTGGATAGAGTGCGTGGCATCACAGCTCACAGCAACCTCCAATTCCTGAGCTCAAGCGAGTCTCTTGCCTCTGCCTCCCAAGTAGCTGGGACTACAGGCGCCCACCACAACGCCTGGCCATTTTTGGTTGCAGCCATCATTGTTGTTTGGCGGGCCCAGGCTGGATTTCAACCCTCCAGCTCAGGTGTACGTGGCTGGCGCCTTAGCCTATTGAGCTACAGGTGCCAAGCCAAGGGTCATCTTCTTAACATCACCTTTCAGTAGATGTTCATCGGTCTACAATATACCTTCCTAGCAACGTGGTAGTATTTGTCTACTGCAGTCGAGCTAAAGGGACCATGCAATGTGATCTTCACAGCAACCTCACTTCTCCCTCCATCAACTTCAGCCATGCCTCACACTTGAGAGAACAGATTTCTGAGTTTAGTCCTTTCCGTCATCATTGGCCACATAAATCTGTATTGTCTTCAGAGTTCATTCCACCACTGATTTAATCACTGGACTCTTTACAAACCTTGTCTGATGTTAAAAACGTTAACTGTGTTTACAATGTTAAGTGAGAGGGAACTGGAAAGAAAGGACAATTTCTCAGACCTAGCCTCTGCATTCATGGAGCTTATGGCTATAAGACTGTCAGTGTGGTCAGACACCCTGTGTGATTCCACCCAGCTCCTAACCTTCTTTTGTGTGTGGCTTAGACAGGGGGGTGGTGTGACCTGGTGCCTTCTGGCCTCAGGCTGCTCAGGGTCTGATATCAGCCTTGCCACTTATTACGTGGATGGCCTGTGGAAAATGGGCTAACCTCTGTAGACCTCAGTTTCTTCATCTGGGTGGCAGGCACAATGGTTCCCAAGTGGATTGGTATGAAGATGCAGTGACACAATTCCCATAAAGTGGACAGGACACAGGGTGACGTATAGCAAGCAGTGCTAGCCATGGTGATTAGTGACTATTACAGTTAGTGCTTCCTCCCCTGTCATCCCTGACCCAGATCATGGTGGGGGGGGTGCGAGGTGTCTGTACACCTGCAGGAGGTGAGTGTCTCCTAAACAGGGGCATGTCTGATTCCTCAGGACGCATGTCCTACACAGGGGGGCAGCCATGTCTGATTCCTCAGGATGCATGTCCTACACAGGGAGCAGCCATGTCTGATTCCTCAGGACACATGTGCTACACAGGGGGCAGCCATGTCTGATTCCTCAGGACACGTGTCCTACACAGGGGGCAGCCATGTCTTATTCCTCAGGACGCATGTGCTACACAGGGGGCAACCATGTCTGATTCCTCAGGACGCATGTGCTACACAGGGGGAAGCCATGTCTGATTCCTCAGGACACGTGTCCTAAACAGGGGGCAGCCATGTCTGATTCCTCAGGACACATGTGCTACACAGGGGCAGCCATGTCTGATTCCTCAGGATACGTGTCCTAAACAGGGGCAGCCATGTCTGATTCCTCAGGACACATGTGCTACACAGGGGGCAGCCATGTCTGATTCCTCAGGACACGTGTCCTAAACAGGGGCAGCCATGTCTGATTCCTCAGGACACGTGTCCTAAACAGGGGCAGCCATGTCTGATTCCTCAGGACACATGTGCTACACAGGGGCAGCCATGTCTGATTCCTCAGGACACATGTGCTACACAGGGGGCAGCCATGTCTGATTCCTCAGGACACATGTGCTACACAGGGGCAGCCATGTCTGATTCCTCAGGACGCACGTCCTAAACAGGGGCAGCCATGTCTGATTCCTCAGGATGCATGTCCTAAACAGGGGCAGCCATGTCTGATTCCTCAGGACACATGTCTTACTCCACCGAGCAATAGGGAATGCTGAAGTTGGTGTCTCTCCTATTAAAAAAAAATCACTCCTGTGATTGTTTGACTTCCCCAGATTTTTTTTTCCTTCCCAGCTGAACTTATTACTCTTTCATGCCTGCTAGTACTCAGCCTACTACAGCCTGGCTCCTGCCTCAAGCACACTAGCCAAATGAATGGCAAATACTGTCATCTTCTCCCTTCCCTTTCCTGCCTCTCGCCAAGCTCATTCCTGTTTCTCTGCCGTGGCAATGTCTTTGCAGCTCCTCAGACAAGCGTCAGTGTTGCGACATGATGCATCACCATCACACAGTAGCTAAATAAACTCGTGTGCCTTATTAATATTTTATTTGTCCTTTAAAAACTGCTCTTTCAGACAGCTTGGGTGACCAGCTGATAATTAATCGCCCTCCTCGCTGTCACCATTTTCTGGTCGGGGGAGGCATTGTAGTGCTGCTCCCTGGATTCTTACCGCCGTCCATCTCCAAGTTCTCTCTTTCTCCTTCTGCTGCTCATGTCTTTAACCTGAGAGGCAGCAAGGATTGGTAGAGTTGGTCACTGACTTCAAAGAGCATCAGAACCAAATAAATACCAAGACCTTCTCCAACTCCGTGGGTCTCCTTCTCGAGTCCTGAGTGTTAGATTTGAGTAGAATGAAATCATGTTAATCCAAATTTCTCACAAATACAGCACTGTGGTTTCAGAGGTTGAGGCTGGGTATTGGAGAGAAACGGCACAGAAAGAGGCTTACTTTTCATTCTGTGTATTCCATGCTGTGCCCCTGAGTTGTACCATACACATGCATTACCTGTTGAAATATGATAAACAAATAAATTAAGCGAGCTAGCATAGAAACACATTTAACTGCAGAATATAAAAACCTGTAAAGTTTTTGTAAAAAAAAAAAAAGATGTGTGTAGATATATGTGTGTACATATGTGTACATGTATTACTATTGTAAGTTGTACACAAACTTTATGTCCACCATGCCCACACAGAGAAAGAGAGAGAATGTTCTCAATGTTCTTGGTAGATCTCCCTTCATGATTTGCTTCTTCCAGGCTTGCTTTCCCAACAGATAGAAACTGTGTCCAAACATAGAAAGTCTTGACCTGGATTTAGAAAACAAGACTCTGGCCATGTTCTCTTCTGGCATCAAGTCAGAAGGAAATGTTGCAGGTTGCGTTTATAGCGGAGTCTCGTGAACAGCACCTTCCAGAGTGCCCTGTAAATACAGAGTCCGTTTCCACGCCCTCGAGTGGGGATAAGCCGGCCCTGTGCTCCGGCCAGTGGAATGGCAGACAGATGCTGTGTGATGTCTGGGGGTTCAATCTCAAGAGATCTTGCAGCTTTCATCTCGTCCCCTGGTAAAGGGGCTCTGAGATGACCACACCATGAAGAAGCCAAGTGCAGGCCATTGGAGGGTGAGCAAGGCCATATACAACAAGCCCATGGCACCACAGCCGGCAGAAAACACCTCCACCTTCTCCAGACAAGTGGGGAAGGCGTGAGTTCTGACTCCTCAGTTCCTCGTTGCCTGCTGTACGCTCACATGTGACTTTTCTTTATCATGTTTTGCCCTGCACATCTATTTTTGAACCACGAAATGCACCTACAGCTTTTTGAAATGCTACGAAATGGGCCTCAGTGTAGCAAGAATCCTGTGTAGCCTGTCAGTCCTGCCTTCCATTCCTCCCCCTCAGAAGCTGTACTTTATTCCTGTGACTCCAAAAGGTCAGATTTCTCAAAGAAGAGAGACACTGTCCTCTGGCCTCCTTCTGCAGGTGCAGCCCCACTCTGCACCTCTTCCTTGCCTCATGGCTCTGGTTCGGGGCAAAGCATAGAAAGACAGGGCTGGGACCCAGGACCGTCATTGCAGCAAAGGGCACTTCACCAAGTCTCCTGGGCCCCTCTGATCCGACTTTGGGCCCGCGGTCTATCCTCTCTCTCTTTGCATCAAGAAAAGAGAAGAGCGCCAGATGACACACCTCTGTGGACATGACCTGGCCATCTCCAGATTGGTTGGGACACGCTGGCCACTGCTTTGCTTGTGTGACAGTTGGAAGAATGTTGGCAGGACTCGGCTCCCTGGGGAATCCTTGCAGAGAGTGCTGGCTGAATGTGTGACAGCCGCAGCTCGGCATATGTCCACCTTTACAGCCACTTCCTTTCCAACTAAGACAGAGTCACCGGGAGGAGTCAGAGCACCAGTGATGTGACCTTGAGGGCGAGTCCTTTCTTCATGTTGTGTCCTCCTGGGGCAGCTTTAGAACCCGTCTGTCTATTTACAAGACTGGTCCTATGTCTTGGTCATCGGTTCCTCTTTCCTTTCACTCCAAATGGTCTTCTCAGTCTTCTACATCTTTTATAGGAACACACATTTCCCCCTAAATACTTTTTTTTTTTTTTGCATCATATCAAACATGGTAAATTCTGTTGAAAGAAAAAAAGCTGCTATTAATAAGAATGTTTAGAGATAAAGCCTTGGGCATTTAAAAAATGTTCGGCATAATGTGAACATCATTGGAATAAGTGTGTGTCTCCAAACTGACTACTTTGAAAGGCAATCTTTATTTGCCTTTCAGATGGAAGAGACCTGGCATCATCTTTTTAGACAATTAAAGCATAACCATAAATATGAACCACCATAAAAACCAAAACAACTCACAGGAAACCGTGCTCACACCGGGCACTATTTGTCCATTGGGAAGGTGTCTTGTGTTATTTCAATCTCACTGTTTAACATTTTGGTCTCCTGGCTTATTGCACTTCCCGCTGATGTATGATGCTTTACAACTAATATCAATTCCAGAAGGCATCCTATTCCCCCTGTATCCTAAATTATTAATAAATATGTCAAGGGAAGAAAACTAGCATCGACCCTTCCTGCAGCCTAACTCGTCCCTACGTCAATAAAATACGTGTTATTGACCTTCAAGTCATTTTCCCACAGGGTGTTCTGTTCTGGAAGAAGCTAATTTGCTCCTATTTGTAAAAAGCAGAATGATGACGTAGCCAAAATAATTGTGTGGGAGACAAGGAAAGGGGGTTGTATTCCTAATACTGCCAGAGGCCGCACCAAACCTTTCCTAATCTCAGCATTTTCCTATACAGAAGCAGAGCAATTTCTGGGCTGGGGACTTCCAAGGCCTCTCCCAACACAGGGTCCCGTGTGCCCCGAGACGTGGGAAGGGCAGGGCAGGCAGCCTCATAACTAGAATTTGGGACAAGGCTCTTACACCCCAAATTTGCATGGCCCTAGAGCAGTGCCGCTGGCTGCACCGGGAAACCGGCTAGGGGAAGGGACAATGTGACCAGGAGGTCAGCACTCTTGTTCTGTGTGTGTTTTCACTCTGAAATCCTCCCTGCATCATTTTTTGTGGGACATAAGGAAAAAAAACTGACTATCAAGGAAGTTCCTACTCTGGTCAGGTATAAAAGAACCAATAAAAAGGACAAAGACAATCTCCTGTGAGTCTCCTCTGAGCTTTTCCATTACCAAATTCCCCTCTAGATAAGGATTATTATATCCCCCTTGCAACTAATGAGGCAAAGGAAGATTGAAAGAGTTGTGTGACTGGTCTGGAGAGGCCCTTGCCATTTCCTAACATATGACTCCAGGGTAGCCTGCCAAAAAGACACTGTAAGAAAGGAGAGCGAATCTGTTTCCATACACAAAATCCTTACATGGGCCAACCAACTTTGACCCCTGTGCAGAAAAGAGTTAACTCAGGAGGCCTGGGTTGCTCAAATGCTGCCTGCTCCCAAGAAAGGCCCGTTTTGGTCTCTGGCTACCTGTGAGTGAAGTTCTCATGACCTTCCCACTGTTAAGAGTGCCTTTCCTACTTAGGGTCTTGAACCATACATACAGGATTGTAGCACAGGCGAGTTGTGTGCTTTGCTGGGAACATTTGCTTTCTAAGGGTGTGCAGTTTCAGAAATTATGTTTGGTTGTGTGCTGTGCTTTTGTGTCTGAACTCCAGCAAAAACTCTGTACTCCGAGGTGTAAGCGAACTTTCCTGGCAGGTGGCCCAACTCATGGATGCAGGCATTTCGGGTGGAGAAGAGGCATGGGAGCTGGTGCGTGGCTTTACTTGCTCTCTGCACATACCAGTTTCCTGTGCTGGTGTTCTTTGTGTCCTTTCACCCTAATGACCCGGAAGTGTAACACCTTCTCAGCGAACCATTGAATCTAGACATGTTGCTGGCACCACTGGCGCATCCCTCTTTCCTCCAAGAAGCTTCTTGTCATCTCAAAGCCTCATGTCCCAACCACAGAATGCAGATTGTCCAACACTATCCTCTAGGATTAAAACCTGGCATGCTATGGCAGCTATTTCTATAGTCACTTTTTATTTTCCATTTCTTAAATATTAAGGTATTCAAGTTGCATTTTATTTTTCCCTCTGCTATGCTAAAGATTCATCATGTACATTCTTCAGAGATTTCAGGGGGCCACCTCTGCAAACACTGCAACATTCACAGCACTGACATTCATTCTGAAGAGTGGGCCCAGCAGTCCAGGCTGCTGATATTTTGGATTCTGATCAGTTCATGTGAGAAGGGTGAATTCTCCTATCTCCCCAAAGAGCTAGAAAGAAAATGGAATGTTTACAGAGTCTCAGGGCTTGTTTCTGATCTTCACTTCAGCTGACCTGGAGCTACAATTTGCTTTGGCCTGAAATGTTAGCGTGTGTGTAAGCCCCGGGTGTCTTTGCTTCGCACGTAACCTTTCTTGTCTGGGGTGAATTTGACTTGGCTCTGCTTCTATGTTTGTTCGAGCTGTATCCCTCCCAGACTTGCTTGTTCCCGTCTCTGCAGCCCAGGGACGACGTCTGCATAGCCTGCCCTTCCTGGCCTGTGGGGCCTGGTCCCCGAGTTTGAGAGGCACAGTCTCAGTTGACTGCAGACTTTCCTTTTTGAGCTTCGGGCCATCTTGTATGTGGTTTTGAATATATCTTCAATCCTTTCGTAGTAACCTTTTGACTTGGTAGCCATTCCAGCTGGTGGGAAGCTATTTAAATCCTGATTCGTTCTACTGAGATATTTGTGTTCTCTCTACATTTCAGATCACACGAAAGCTCTTGACATCTTGTGACCTTGAACTTGTCCAACTGCTAATAACGTCAGGGTCAATGACCCTAAAATCAAAGACGTTGCCCACCGGTGCATTGGCCCATTCGTGAACATCCTTCGGTCAGGTCGTTTAGACAGTGATTATCTTCCCTAATTTAGCCCATGTTTTCTGACATTACCTCTGATAAAATGCAATTAAAAAACAGGAGAAGATCACTAAAACCAGAAAGCCAGATTTTAAGCTGTAGCCTGAAGAATAGGGACCTAACAAGAGGAAGACTAACACAAAAGTATTGTAGTCTGACTTCAAAAGTGTGTCCATTCGCTGGGCACAGTGGCTTACGCCTGTAATCCCAGCAGTCTGGGAGGCCAACACAGGTGGATTGCTTGAGCTCAGGAGTTTGAGACCAGCCAAGCAAGAGTGAGATCCTGTCTCTACTAAAAATAGAAAAACTAGCCATACATTGTGGTGGGCACCTGTACTCCCAGCTACTTGAGAGGCCGAGGCAAGAGGATCACTTGAGCCCAGGAGTTTAAGGTTGCTGTGAGCTGTGATGATGCCACAGCACTCTAGCCAGGGTGACAGACTGAGACTATCTCCAAAAACAAACAAGCAATCAAAAAGTGTCCATCTCTGCCTCAATAGCTGTGTGAGCTGGGAGGAGAAATTATGCAAGTTGCTCGGGAGGAAGAAGGGTTGATACGGTTAGGGGGATGTTACTGAAAAAAGAGAGTCTGGAATATGAGATGGGACCAAATTGAGGACACAAATACATTCCCTAAGACCATTATTTGCAAGCTTTTTAATATTCTTGGAGAGATGCAGACAAAGAGTAGAATTCCTTATGAAAACACTTTTCTGCTTGGACTTTACTTCTTTAAATAAGACACTACTCATGTCAGGAGGAGCACATACAGAATATCATAACACATGCGTGGAAACCCCTGTGGAGTTGTTGTTACAGCAATGCACACAGGATTTAATGTTAATCACAGAACCTTGGTTGGTGTGGCCAGTTGTTTTAGCTCTCTCTGTTCCACATTCTCGGGTGAGGAAGAGCAAGGTGTGCAGAATCTAAAATGATTTCTGCCGCCCTTCCGTGCTTTATTTCACCTGCTACAGATCACATTGTACCGGCATGTGAAATGTATCAAAGTTTCAGAGAAATATATTTTCCTGTAATCCTATTGTTTAGCCACACTATAGGGAAGGGTAATAGTGTACATATGGAGCATGGGTAGTGTGAGGAGTGTTAATTTTCTTCATCAATTCCAGTGGAGAGTAGATGTGAGCCTGCCATCTGCCAAATATGTGACTCTGCTCCAAGATGCACAGTACATGAATCATGGACAGACAGCCACTAGAAAACTCATGTTGCAAATTTTGTACCGTGTGTGGATGGGGCAGGGCCACTGGGCATTGGAAGTACCAGATGGAACAGTGTATCAGTGAGATGCATGTGGAGTATTGGAAATGCCTTTCTCTGCTAAAAGGGTAAAATATGTGAAAGAATATAATAATCCAAAGAGATGTTTAACTGGAGAACCAGGCACAGGTTGCTTCTCAAAGGTTGGCAATTCATCTCATTCTCCTAATTTTAGCCTATTTTGCTTATTATGTATAAAATAATGCATGACTCCTGGGGTTGAGTGTCTGTTGCACCCCCATTGCCCTGGACACTTTTATTTTGATCTTTTGGCTTTATAGAAATGATAATTGAGTGTAATTAAAACCTCATGAATCACGTTGAGCAGCATTATTTAGGGTCATTACCTTGTGCTCCTAATAGAAGAGTTTTGAATGAATTTGTCATTGATGATTTAAACCAGGTAATATTTAAAAGCAATACATTAATTTCATCAGCCTTCTTTGGCTTATCTCAGTCGAGAACTCCAATTATATTTGAACTTGCTATGGTAGAAAACTCTTTCATGCTTTTTAACTCTACATCCTCTGCCTTATTATTTTTAAATTGGGGATAAAATGCGTCTGATATGAACCAGCCATCTTAACCATTTTTAAGTGTACACTTCCGTGGTGTTAGGTACACTTGCAGTGTTATGCGGGCATCGGTGCCATCCAACTCTGGAAACTCTGTCCTCAGTCAACACTCTTCCTCCCTCTCCAACCCTGGCAGTGACCATTCTCCCTCTGTCTACAAATTCAACTGCTCTGCACACTTCATGTAAGTGGAATCATGCGACCTTTGTCCATTTCTGTCACATTATTTCACTACACACGATGTCCTCAAGGACAAGGTTCATGCACGTTGCAGCCTGTGTCAAAATTTTCTTTCTTTTTTGACACTGAGTAACATTCCATTGACTGTGCCTTCGTTTTTTAGAGAAGAGGCATATGGTGGCATCACTTCCTTATGAGGGGGGTTTGGTCAGAACTCCACCAGCTACTGAGGCTTCTCCAAGTCTTTCTTCATCCACTGCACTCTCTTCAACCCCCTCAGACCAGGCTCTGTCCCTCCTCAGTCACTCATGCTGTCTACGCTCCCAGCTTCGGCCCACACCAACCTCCATGGTCCAACACCATCTCCCAACATCCTTGGTCCAATTTTCTTTCTTTAAGTCTTAATATTCCTTTATTTAATAGCTTTTCATTTAATGAAATCTTCATAAAAATAATAAAACCAAAAGAGAAAATAATTTAGAAATAGATTTAAAAGGAATTAGTGATGCAGTATGCAATGTAAATGATCAAAATTCAACTACAAACAATTTCTGTTCTAAAGAAGTCATCATGATTTCTCTAAATCTCTTATTTTTGTGTAGCTAGTGATACAAGTTTTAATATGAATAGAGATCTCTTTCGGAGATAATGACCACTAGTGTAGAACATTAAGACACAATCCTTAAAGTTCCTAGTGGTCTAAATAACTATTTGAATATTCAGATATTTTTCTTAACTGTACTTTTTTTTAGAATATGAAATTCAACTATTATTTATTCATCTGACAACTCATTTTGTCATTATGCTCATTCTGTAGACCACGTTATTGTGATACTGTGTGGTATACAATGATGTTCAATTAATTAATCACTCTCTGAGGACCCACTGTGATTCTGGCATGTTGGACATCAGTCTTTCCACACAACTCCTCTCTCATGGCATTTGTACAATTTTATTTTATCACGGTTAGTTTTGTGAACCATGATCGCTAACCCCCCGATTCCTTTCTGGCACTCCTGGTTCCCTATCAACTCCACTGCTGCCTACGTGGTGCTGTGTCATGTGAGCATGCAAATAATTTTGCAGCCAAAGGGCAGTTAAAGGGAGGCAGAAAGGTTCATTACATTCATTAACATGCTCAGAAAGTCTCAAAAGTACTTCCTAAAATTACATGATGGGCAATGCTCATTGTACGCAAGAGTAAATGAAAGAGGATTGACCAGAATTTTATCACTTACTTTATATTTAGTGAAATGTCTGCATAAAATGATTACAGCCACCATTAATATTTTGTTTCATATTCTCCAAGGTCCCTTTCTAGATATGTAGCATGTGTTTGTTATTTTATAAAAGTAATTATTTGCATATGTATTTTTATACGTTTTGTTTCCATTTCTTTGATTAACAGTATAATTGAACTTATGTTCATATATTTATATTTCTTTAATAAATATCCTGTAGCGAAGTGTTAATTTTCACTTTCTTGACTTAACAAAGCTCATTTTATACAATGAATATTGACACTTGTGCCTTAATTTGAAAATATTTCTTCTACTTCGACATCTGTGCTTTAATTTTTTAATCATTTTTTGACCAGTAGTCGTTTTTAATGACTGCATAACTAATTACTTTTTCAAGTCGTTTCTTTATACGTCTGCCTTTAATATTATCGTGCTTTGCAATTCTCCCTTCCATTAAGATTTCACAAATGCTCGTTTTAATTTTTATAATACTCTATGGTGTTTTGTTTGTTTACATGTTTGATTTGCTTTCATAGTTACATGAGCAAACAGAGTAAATGGGGTCTCTAACTCTTCTTTTTCCAGTTCCCTTAGCATCTGGGCTGAACACTAGATCTGTATGAAAATATATAGCTCCCAGACATCTCAGCTGGGAGGCCATGTGGGGAGGCTGAAGTAAAACCTTCAAACCACAACTCCTTGCTGACACCAGGCCCAAGAGGTTCAGATTCAAATGTTCTGGGTGGTCTGTTGCATCAGCATTCAAAAATCCTCTTGTGTCCTGTCCCCCATCCTGCCAAGTGATACTAAATGGAGCCTCTGTCTTGATCCTGTGAGGCCAGAGCTTCTCATAGTATTATTCACTTTCTGGGGCCAGTCCTCCAATAGTTGTTACAGGTACTAAGATTAAGCATAGTCCATCAATCTGATATGTCATGACACCAGAGCATGTGACCAGCACCCAGAAATGGGGGAGGATGCTGAAGATTTGCAAAGAAAAAGGTGCTCATGGTGCAGTTGCAAAGCTAGGATAGCATTCTAGAATCAACCCCAAACCAAGAAGCATCCACCATGGTAAAAATCAAGTCTCTGCTTCATTCATACTAAGAGTTTTGTTATGAAAAAATGTCCCTTCTCCTGAACGGTGTCTTTGTTGTTGCAACACAAGTCGTGAATATACAGAAACCACTGTGTACATCTGAGATCATTCTTATGTTATGATAATGTAAAAGATGATTCTAAACAGCCAGTATTTAATGCCCTGGTAGGATGACGTTCAGGTGACATTTTTGTTAAGGATTCTGGACTGTGTACTTGGTATTTGTGCTAGATAGGACATCCAGCAGCTTTCTGATCTGGAATTGGACAACTAGAGTTAATTATTTCTCTGATATCTTTAATGTTTTAGGTAGTATTACTATTCTCCTTCTACAATATGCAAAGAAAGAATTCAACATGTTTTTCTGGGTTGGACAAGACGGAGTGTACAAAGCTAGAACCTTGAAAGAACAAAGTTCCTTAGACTGTCAGACACATTTCATAGTTTGATAACAATTTTCAAAGAAGTAGATGATGCTCTTGATATTGTGTATCTGCTAAAATATGTCACCGAGTACCTTACGAATTAGATGAAACATTTAAAATGAGAATAAGACCTGCATAGGAAACTCATGGATCCAGAAGTTGCCTCATTGGAAGGCAATTTCAGTTTAAATAAAGCTTTACAGGAAACAGTTTTACAAGTTGGCTGCTGATGAAACATTGAAAATGAATTTTGAATAAGATAAGATTTTTAAATAAAATGTAAAAGGCTGCCTAGGTTGCCTTACAATGCCTTCTTCTATTCTATCAAGAGATTCCCATGAGACTGGCTTTCCCACACTACGCAGAGTCCCCTGGGAGAAGCACTGTCTTCAATTCAGTCTGGGAGAGAGATTTTAATAGCAAGAAGTGGAGAAGCAGGCACATTTGGAACGTTAGAACTATAAATATTAGTATTGGTGTTGTGGTGGGCCTCATCCATGGAAAAGAACTCAAACATTGTAAACTAGTTGGCCAACTGGTCTCAACTGTGGCTGGGTGACACTTTGGTTTTACATATTTCAGGGAGACAGGAATTACAGATACAGTTACAAGCTAATACATGGAAGGCGTACATAGGATCGGCCTCCCAAAATGGGACATTGTGAAACAGAGGGATACAGGTTATACGTGGGTTCAAAGAATCTTTGATTTGTAATTGGTTAAGGAAATGAGGCTTTGTCTGAAGGCTTGGAATGCTTTAAGTCAAGGTAGTTTGTTAATCAGAGACATATATTCAGACTCATGACATCTGTTGGGTAAATTGAGGAACTGCAGGTGTGATTGAAGCTTTGTCTTGCAAAGCCTTGGACTGTCATTTATTTATTTATTTATTAGTTTTGGTTTCCTGAGACAGAGTCTCACTCTGTCACCCAGGCTAGAGTGACCTGGTGTCACAGCTTAGGGCAGCCTCAACCTCTCAGATTCTGATGATCCTCCTGCGTCGGCTTCCTGAATAGCCTGGACCATAGATGCCCACCACAATGTCGGGCCAATTTTTCTATTCTTAGTAAAGACAGGGTTTTGCTATTGCTCAGGTTGGTGCCAAACTCCCGAGCTCAGACGATCCACCCACCTCAGCGTCCCAGAGTGCTGGGGTTATAGCCGTGAGCCTCTGTGCCTGGCCCCTTAGGCCTGTTAAAGAGTTACAGAGGGTATCTCCAAGAAGGGAGGGCTCATGACGCGGCATGTCTGACCTCCCTTCTCACAGCCCCAATTCAGTTGTAGGGTATTTCTGATGTCCCCTTGGCAAACAGGGGGTCCGTTTAGCCAGCTGGGGAGCTGAAGGCTCCATTTTAGTTCACAGTATTCATAGCGCACATAGGCTTTCCGTGCAGACGGCCACTGTGTCTTTCATAACTCTGTTAGGCGTTTCTGCCGACTGGGAAGACAAGTCACCTGCTCTCACTCCTGTAACTGCACACCGTGGACTCCTTTTATAGTGCTCCTGTGTTACACTTATCCTAAGGTGATTATTAAAATATAATTATTTGGTCAGTTAAATATAGAATGAGGAATGGGGGCTTGCACTTGGAATGTCTTTTGTAAATTTTTTTTAAGCAAAAATCCCATTTTAACGTATTTTTACAAATGTATCCTGAATATTCAAAAAGTATACAAGAACATGTGTTCCTCTACCACTGAAAATTTGAGAAGCACAAATCTAGACCAGTGTTCCAGGTCCAGACCAGTGAGCAGCACAGAAGAGGGATGAAATACGAGCCAGGTATTGGTGGGTTTTATTCCAATGCGCTCTGCGTCTTAAAATATCATTCAAATACGAGAAGCGCATATGGAGTATTTGGAAATTATATGGAAAGATTCACAAATATTTTGAATGTGGCATATACACACTCTGAAGGGAATAATTTTTTATTTGTGTCAACATAGAGTGTGCAACATTGTCTTCTTTTCATAAAAGTGTATTTTAGATATTGCCACATAATTCCCATTTATGAAGTTTTGGTGACCACTTAATAATACATCACATGTTTATTTAATTTATGGTAATTTTTATGCATGATGTAAATTAGCTAACTAGAGCTGAGAAAATGTCCTGTAGTTTCTTTAATCCTTCATTTATAGTGAACATTTAATTTTTTCAATTGTTTCCTATCATTAAAAACATGTACAGGGACGGCACCTGTGGCTTAAGGGTGGGGCGCCAGCCCTATATACTGAGGGTGGCGGGTTCAAACCCCGCCCTGGCCAAACTGCAACAACAACAACAAAAATGGGTCATTGTGTCAGGCGCCTGTAGTCCCAGGTACTTGGGAGACTGAGGCAAGAGAATCACTTAAGCCCAGGAGATGGAGGTTGCTGTGAGCTGTGTGACGACACAGCCCTCTACTGAGGGTGATAAAGTGAGACTCTGTCTCTAAAAAAAAAAAAAAAAGTACAAATACCTCATTCTTTTTTTTCTTTTATTCATGTATTTATTTTTTATTGAGACAGAGTCTCACCTTGTGACCCTTGGTACAGTGCTGTGGCATCATAGCTCACAGCAACTTGCAACTCTTGGGCTTAAGTGATTCTCTTGCCTCAGCCTCCTGAGTAGCTGGGACTACAGGCATCCACCACAACGCCTGGCTTTTTTTTTTTTTTTTTTTGGTAGAGATGGGGTCTCACTCTGGCTCAGGTTGGTCTCGAACCTCTGAGTTCAGGGTAATCTACCCATGTTGGCCTCCCAGAGTGCTAGGATTGCAGGAGTGAGCCACCATGCCCAGCTAATACCACTTCCTTTATATAATATTTCCCCATGCTTTTATTGTTTTCTCAGGGAAAGTAGAACTCATATTCTTTCCCCTACATGCATTAAGCTTTCTGACTCTTGTGATGATCCCCTCGGCAAAGAGTAGGGACTATAAACACAGATTTCATGTAAACAGGGTAAGTTCTAGGATGCAAATAGTTAAACTAAATAATTTTAATTAAAAGAAAAATATGTTGGAGCATAAAATACTGGTTCCAAAATGATAAAAACCTTTTTTACTTTCTTAATACTCACATTATGCTATATATATGGATATAAATACTATATAAAACCAAAATGGACTTAGTCAGTGGACAGTGTGGAGATTACACAATTTCATGAGAAATGAGATAACTCATATTATTGAGCATTTCTGAGGAAAATAAATAAATCGAGAGCTATTGTTCTTCAACAGTGTTGTCCTTGATTTATCTGTTTTTATGAATAGTATTGTGTTAAATTACTCAAATTGAAGTTTTATACTATTATAGAAAGTACACTGTAGAATATGCTGAAAAAACTACTGAATATTGTAAATGTGAATTGAGACTCCAGGTCTATTGAATCTGTGTTGAAAATTAGGCAAAATCCCTGGGTTTCTAACGAACACTATTAAGTATCTGGATTAGCAGATTAGTATTAACAAGTTTTCACTGAAAATGAGCTGTGAAAGGATATTTTGTATCTAATTGGAAAAAATATTCACTTGTCTAATGGGAAATATTCCATTATCTCTCCTCAGCCATCAGGGTATTCTTTGAAGACAGTTACTAGGAAAATGACTTTATATCATCTTCATTCTCACTTCTGATCCGTCTCCAGCATCCCACAATAGTATTATACCACACCCAGTGAGAGTTACTAAGCGTCTCACTGTTTAAAATTCTTCTAATGAAAACACGATGCGTTCAAATAATGCCAGGAAGTGATTTCAACATTTTTACTTCCAATTATTTGCAAGGTAACATAGGAAAATCTTTAAGCACTGAATCAAACTAATTGTGATTTTGCAAGAGGGTAATCAGTTGCGTTAATAAGTATTTGAGTTAGTAACTGAATTGTCTTCTCCATCCCTAAAGAGGACATCTGTAACTTTACTCAAATTAAATGTAATGAGCAAGAGTTTTATTAGCTTAGTAGCCAAGGAACGGAAACTCACGCTTCCAAACATACATTTAATATGTGAATTATTTTTCAAACCTCCATGTAACACTCATACTGGAGAGACAGCAGAAAAGTGCGTCTGTCTAATAATATCCACAAATGTACCTGGTGTGAACTGTCTTTGCAGATACCTTGAGTCCCAGGTATCGGGAAATATGGGATGGATGGTGTAGGGGTCTTGGGTAGGGGGTCTCCAGAAAAGAAAAAAGGAAAACCAATAGCATCTATATCTATCTGTCTGTCTATTTATCTATCATCCATCTATTCATTTTGTCTATCATCTGTCCATTTTATCTATCAGTCACCCTATCTATCTGTCTTTATATTTTCTATCTATCCATCCATCCATCTGATAGAAGAGGTGTATTTTCAGATATTGACTCACATGGCGGCCCCATGACCTCCCATGTGCAATCTGGAGCCCCCAGTCAGCCGTGGTATGTTTGGTGTTCTGAGAGCCATAGAGCCGTGGACTATGTCCCATTCCAGGTGTGAAGAGCTAAAGACCAGCAGACCGGGGGAAGGGCGAAATCAGTGCTCCAGCTCAAGTGGTCAGGCAGACCGAGGGTGAGTCCACCTCTCCTCTATTCAGGCTCTCAACAGAAGGGACAAGGCCCACCCATAGCAGAAAAGGAAGTCTGTTTCCCCTGCCCACTAATTCAAATATCATTCTCTTTCAGAAATGCGCAAATGGACCCCTAAATATGTTT
Source organism: Arctocebus calabarensis (assembly GCA_963573935.1). Lineage (NCBI taxonomy): Eukaryota > Metazoa > Chordata > Mammalia > Primates > Lorisidae > Arctocebus > Arctocebus calabarensis. The sequence continues at coordinate 16,743 of CAUYON010020459.1, forward strand.
AACCAGCCATCTAGGCATCCCATGGCAAATCCTTTAGTGGAGAAAAATAGCAAAGTCTTATGGCAAGTGGCTTAGGCACTGTGAAAGGGGGGGCTGTGAGCAGGAATGACAGGGAGGGGGTTTTATGTAATCGTGTGATCCTGAGGCCCTGTTACAACGCACTCCGATCTTTTTCTGAACGTTTGGAAACTTGCATGAATCCAAGCCTCTCTGTTCTGTACAAGCTCTCTGGAACGTCCTGTTTGTATTTGCCGCTCTTGGTGGTTTGTTCCAGTTCTGCTTACTGGCTGCATAGTACTCCCACCCTCCCCCGTGGGTCCCCTCCTGGATGCCCTCCAGACTGCCTGCCACCCTCGTTCACCTTCTTGCTGTGGCCCTGTGCAAGTATTGATCACACTCCTTCACAGGCTCTGTTATACTTGCTTACTTTCTAGTTTGTTTTCCAACTAGACAGAGCTCTTTGGAGGACAGAATTGAGTCTCTCAGGTCCATCTGAACAGTGGTGCGCTCAGAGGATCCATTTAGTAAAAGTTTGTAGAACAAATGTTGGATATCAACCGCTCGCCTGCCTGGTGGAGAATTGCGTTTCCTCTCATTTCCACCCCCAATTGCCTAGAAAAGCTGGTCAGTCTGTTGGTATTCATTCATGATCATGAAATACCTTTGCCTCCTAGGCTGCCATTTACAAATTTCCTCTCAAGCTTCAGACCAATTTTGAGATTCATCCTTCATACTCACCTGTTCTCTTCTTGGCATGATTTGAGAGGAGCAAAGTTAGGTAAAAATTTCTTTATATATTGCTGTTCAGGTTTCTTCTCTTACAAAAAGAAATTGTTTTTTAATTTATGTATTTATTTGAGATGAGGTCTCACTCTGCCACCCAGGCTGGAGTACAGTGGTGTCAGCAGCTCACAGCAGCCTCAAACTTCTGGGCTTAAGCCATCCTCGTGCCTCAGCCTCCTGAGTAGCTGGGACTACAGGTGCCTGCCACCACATCTGGATATTTTTTAAATTTTTTTTGTAGAGATAAGGTCTCATGATGTTCCCCAGGCTGGTCTCCAACTTCTGAGCTTAAGTGATTCTCCTGCCTAGGCCTCCCAAAGGGCTGGTATTATAGGCATGAGTAACATGCCCCAGCCTTGTTTAAGTTTCTTAATTCAACTTACCATAATTTACCATAATAATAAGTGGCATCAGCATCAACTTTTATTCTCTATACTTGGTGTTGCCATTTCTATAAACAGATATAAGTTCCAAGAGTATTTCATTCCTGAGTATATTCTCTATACTTGGTGTTGCCATTTCTATAAACAGATATAAGTTCCAAAAGTATTTCATTCCTGAGTAGCCCTTTGACCTATACCAGTCCAGCCCTGAAATATGCCAAAGGTGAGACTAATGAGGACCAGGGTGCATGGAAGGTGTGTCTCTCTCCACAACTATTGTATGAGCTCTGTAGTCCTTAGCACGCCTTCTGTGGTGTAGCCCTGGCCAAGGTACATTTCATTTGAGCAATGCACATTGGCACTGGCTAGGCCATCAGCATTTTTAATAACCTGAGGGCGATATGTCCAATGGGAATCCAATGGGTTCGAAACTGACGCTAATTTACCCTCGCCTTACCTTGGTCCCTTTTTCTTTGGTTTCAGGCAGAGATTTTCTTTTTTCTCCTCTCCCTCCTCCCCCGATTTGAGGCAGTGCCAAGAGTTGCATTGCTGCTGTGATTTTCAAACCCAGGTGCTGTGAAAGGAACTGGAAAGGTATATGAAGGCAACAGTTGCCACTAATAAGTGAGAGACAGAAATATACATGCTTGAAAACAAAACTTGAAAGCCTCTGTGTTGATGCTTCCAACTGTATTCATTGTATCTTTATGTGCATATTACATAACTATATACATAGTATACAGGCTATCCATACAGATCTCCAAGCTATGCCTATGGATGTCTGGGAAATATATATATATATATATATATCATTGAAAGAATAGAGTATTCTTCAGAAGTATTTTGTTGAGTTATAAATGCAAATGCTAAAATGTTAATTGGATTTGTGTGTATTTCTTTAGCCTTCTAGTGGAACTGACAATCTATAGTATTTCTTTTCTGTTCTATGGCATAGAATCCTATGGCTCTAGGATTCTGAGCAATTAAAAAAAATTCTAAGAATAGACTAAAAGAAATGGAATATTTTCTGAAATGAAAAATTGTCTTATCTTTGCAAAGAATGATCGTTTATTTAGCCCCTAAATGCCAGCCCGTGATCAAAGGAATAAAAGGGGCCGAGAGAAGAAACTGTGATAGTCAAAACAGGAAGAGTTTAGGAATGACAAGAAATCAGTAAACTCCAGGGTTGCAGAGAGAGGAGACAGTGGATGTGAGTGAGAGTAGCTGTGAGTGTTTCTTCCACAACACACATGTGATGCAACTTTCTGGGCGTGTGGAAAATCCCATCATGCTGGTAAGCAAATATAAGGAGGGTATAATGAGTGAGGAAAAGAAACTTTTAATTTAGATACTCCTTGCTTTTCCAGAATCTTTCACTTCAATGACTGTTTTGTGGCTGGACAGTGCCTGGAAGGGATACAGAGCACTAGCTTAGTCCGTTTCAATTATTAATTCAGCACATCCCAAGTGTGAATAACCTTGACAAAAGTTTAGGCATAGTGTTATGGCAAAGCTTACTCCAGACTCAATCTCAGTGTGGGGTGTGGAACTGCAGGTCGGTGAGAAGTGATTTGAACGTGTAAACCCCATCCTGTGGCTAGCCACTGGACATTGGTATGTCTGTGAGTTCAACTCCTGCATCTAGAACACAGGTAGATATACATTATAGCACAAAGATTGTTATAAGAATTAAACGAAATGATGACTTATTGCTTTGTCTGTATTTCACATATTCACATATGATTCCAGATAGAAAGTTTTTGCCCAAGAGTAAGCAAACTATGACCTGTGAATCAAATCGATAACAAAACCTGTTTTAACAAAATGAGGAAATATTCAGAATTAACACTTCTAGGGGGCACACAGCCACCTCCATCTGGCTTGTGTGCTGTTTTTATAGTGCTTCTGTGCCGCAGCAGCAGAGTTAAGTAGTTACACAACAGAGAACTTATATCCCACAGAGGTACCGTAAGATAATTTAAAGTTTTGAGGAAAACACAGCAATAGTTGACTTCGGTCAGGTGTCAGTAAACTACCTGGGTGAAGGGCTCTTTTACAACTGGAACTTTACTCTGGAATCACTTGACAATGTAATCTAAAAATTTGTACCCTCATATTAATTTGAAATTCAAAAAAAGAATGAATTGCAATTGTACTTTTTTCTACTTTCCAAGGAATGTACACAGTGTTTAAAAATGTTTTACCAAAATGTTAGCAGACAAATTCTTGACTTGTTGGTGCTAATATTTAATAAACAGAAATATTCGGTCTTTCTTTTGGCCTGTAAAAAATTAGTGTGGCTCAAGGGAACCACAACCTCACAAAGATTGGGGAGCTCTGGCCCAGGCCGTACTGTCCACACGGGCAAGGTGGACAAGCTCATCTTGGCTGCTCTCTCTTGCTCGGTCCTCTGTATTCAATGTGCTTTTCTGAGAAAGAATATAAAAATTTCTTTGCCTTTCAACTGATCAAAAAGACTATTGCCAAGATGGCGGTCTGTAGCCAGCTTTCTGCAGACACTCCTGTCCAGAAGGAGAGTTAAAGGACAGAAATTTAGCAAGAAAGCCAACGGTTTGGAGCTGAGTCAAGAAACAAGGTCGAGGAACGCACATCAACCCTATCGGAGCGACCTGCGACCCCAAGGATACAAATAAAAGGTACAGAGCACATCACCAGGCGGACGGGAGTCCCCTCCCCCAAGAGAACAGCTCGCAGTATACGCCATACCTCCATACAAACAAGCGAGCAGAGTTTGGCTGTCCTCCCACT
>CAUYON010020463.1:0-33155 GCA_963573935.1 Arctocebus calabarensis
ATCGTACTGTTACAGATAGCCTTCATGGCATTTTCTTGATCACTATATAAAGACATTGATACTCTACCTTTAATAAGTTTCACCAGTACCCTGCTAAGATGCACCGTAGGTGTGATCCCACTAATTGCCCTCCCTCCACCCGTCCTCCCCCTATTTATTTATTTTTAAGAGGAATGGCAGGTTTACTTCAGTAGGTATCAGAAACATGAAAAGTCACTGGATCAATTAATCAAAAGAGAAGAAAGCCAAATGCTTGAAATTTAAAATGACAAAGGTGACATAGTCTTCAATACAAAGACAATTTCAAGTCTCCCAAGTGCAAAGTTTGCAGCATTCTATTAAAATACATTTGAACAGAGATGCAATGGATAATTTTCTAGTGAAACACAATTTACCCACAATGGCCCCAGGAGAGGCAAAGAGTCCAACGGGACAGTCATATACAACACATGCTGAATTTGGATGAAGAATTCTTCTATAAAACAGCAGCCAGGAGCCCGGCCCGCCGGCCGCCCCTCCTCGGGGCCTTGCCCACGGTGTGTGGCACTTAGAGGGAGCACGGCAGGCTCGAGGATGCGACAAATGGCCGTACCCGCGACAGTGAGGCGGTCAGGGGCAAGCCCAGCCATTGAGGGGAACGCTCTCCCGCAGGGGTGGCGACCCCGAGTGTCTGTCGGGTCTGAGAGCCAGGGCGGTGGCGCTGCCCGCGGTGGCGCGAGTTGAGGGCTGAGCGCATTTGAGCCAGGACCGGGTTCCAGGAGCCTTCTCGGCCCACAGAAATGAGCCGTCGGCCTGACAGGGCACAGCCTGCTGCTCCCGCTCAGGACCCGCCACCCCAGAGGGAGCCGGCCCTGCCTGGCACGACTCCACCCAGCAGTCACTTGAGGAGCCTTTTCGAGTGTCCGGGCTGCTTTGAGTATGTGTTACCACCCATCCTTTAGTTTCAGCGTGTTCATCTTGTTTGTAGCAGCTGTCGCCAAAAGCTGGCTTCTTGTCCAACTTGTGGGGGGGCCCACTGGGATCCTTTCGCAACTTGGCTATGGAGAAAGTGGCCGTTTCACTTAACTTTCCGTGTAAATAGGCCTCGTCCGGGTGTGGACCGATGCTGCCAGCTCTGCGACTTTAGGCCTTAGCCTGTCGGCGCCCTGCTGTTCTCTGTCAATGGGAAGCCTCTGGAGGCTGTGAGGCCCCGTCGGAGGGATCAGCATGACTTCAGCGCAGCACTAGAGGAAGCGGCTGCAGTCTCCCTGCTGTGATCGTGAATAATGTGCGTGGGACTTTTCATGGGTGATGATGCAGTCCTGTTTTGAGTCGCACTTCATGGTGACCTGACCTTCTAAATAAGCTCATGCGTTACTTCAGGGATCAGACAGCTCCTGTGGCCCTACAGACAAGTCTCTTGGCCAGGATTTCATCTCCTCTGTCATCTTCATCACCAACAAGACAAAATCTTCGCCTTCGTGCAACTTCAGTCTGGAGCCCCCATCCACCGACAACCGCAGGCTGGGGGCAGAGGAGGAGGAAGGCGACGCGCGAGAAGCTAGGGGCCCACGCGTCCGGGTTAAGGAGCTCCAACTCTCACTGTGTGAGGGGAACCGTCGGACATTCCTGCCCAGAGGCGTGAGACGACTTGACCTTCAGTTCAAGTTAGTCCTCCCGTTTAGGCCCAACGTCCCAAGGCTCGCAACGTCCCTCGCGCCTCCTGCAGATGCAGATTCGGTGGCCGGTGCCCGCGCAAGAAGCAGCATGGCCTCCCGAGCTCGCGGGGAAAGCGGCGCCGCCCGGGGCCCAGGCTGGCGGACGGGCCGCTCCGCTGGGCGAATCTGGACCCAGATCTTATTTCCCGTGGCCGTGAGGCAGACGAAACTGGTGGCTGGTGTAAGAGATAAGAGGATTACGAGAAGGGCTGGGAGACCCTTTGAGTATGGAAGCGTTTACAACTTAGAGAGTGGGAAGGTTTTGTAGGTCACGTCCTTCACGAAGGGGCTCGTGGTCTAGCTGGGTCAGGTGTTAATCAGGTAAAGAAAAACAGTGTAGCTCGGAAAACAAGAGAAGATGTAACATCTAGAATAATTTACGTATCCGAAGATGTCCACGCCCTAACCCACAGAACCTATGCTTGTTTTAGATTATATGACAAAGAGGAATTAAGGTTAGTTACAGGTGGAATTAAAGTTGCCAATCAGCTACCTTTTAAATAAGGACATTATCTTGGATTATCTAGGTGGGCCCAATGTAATCACAAAGATTTTTTTTCTTTTTTGCAGTTTTTGGCCAGGGGTGGGGCCAGCGCCCTACTCCTTCGAGCCACAGGCGCCTCCCCAATCACAAAGATTTTTAAATGTGAAAGTTGGAGAAAGAGTTATGAAGATAGAAACAAGATCAGAGAGATGCTGGCTATAACATGTTGCTGGCTTTAAAGATGGAGGAAGGGGACCTTCAGCCAAGGGACACAGGCGGCTTCTCCAAGCCAGAAGAGGCAATTCAAGGGATTCTTTCCTAGAGCCTCTGGGAAGGAGTGCGGCCCTGCCACTACCTTGATTGTTAGCTCATGAGTCTTGGGTTGCACTTCTGACTTACAAAACTGTGAAATTATAACTTTGTGTTCTTATCAAAAAGCTGCTAATTTTGTGATAATTTGTCTCAACAGCAACAGATAAACAACAACGAATTCTTGTCAGGGAGGTTACCCCACCAATCTAGTGCTCCTGGTTTCAAGATGCCGAAGGTCAGGTGTTGACCTTCGTCTTTCTTCTGCTCAGGGTGTCATGCCCTGTTCAGTTGTGGCCCCCACGCTCAGCTCCAGGAAGCAGGGCTGGAAAGAAAGGGTAGGGCTCAGTCTCAACGTGACAAACATTATTACCATTTTCTCTCTGTACCTTTGCCAATTGCTCCGGGCTCACTAGAAAAGTTTAACCTTGGGACTGTTTTTAGAATTACATCTAACCATAATTACATGAGGGAAAATGGAAATAAGTTGTTCTCTTTCCTACTGGGTTGGTTGTCGTTGGTATATCTTGACTTTTACCAAGTGGACCCAAGTCACGGTCGGCAGCCCTCTGGGACTTCTCGATGGGATCGTGTGGTGACTACAGAACCTGAGCTTTATGGGCTGGCAGGGGTGATTCTGTTAACTGGCATTAAAGGGATTATGTCAGAGGCTTTGCCTTACATCCTAACTGGGCTAATTTTCTTTCCCCGAGATGGGGATTTATCAGTCCTAAGGGATAACAATGTTTTCATGAAGTAGCCCTCTTTATTTCACTTGGCGAAGGGAGGTAGGATATGCAATTGTCTCTCCTTCTTTCTTTTTATTTTTTAAGGCACAGTCTCACTCTGTCACCCTAGGTAGAGTTCCATGGCATCAGCCTAGCTCACAGCAACCTCAAACTCCTGGCCTCAAGACATACTCTTGCCTCAGTTTTTTTTGTGTGTGTTTTTAGTCTATTTTGTCTCACTCGTGCTCAGGCTGGTCTCAAACTCCTGAGCTCAAGTGGTAATACACCTGCCTCAGCCTCCGCAGTGAGCCACTGTGTCTAGCCTATCCTTTCTTTGAAAAGAATACTTACTGAATTATCTAGCCTGTTTAAAAATAAAAGTGTGCTTATGTTTGGAAGGAAACTACAAAACAAAGGTAACAAGAAACTGAAAGGCAATATGCACATATTCTGGGTGGTGCCTGGAGAAAGTTTCAAGTTCAGCTTTGGTAATCTAAAGCAGTGGTTTCGACTATTTTAAATTGTTGGGAAGCTTTGATCACAAAGAACCTACAAAGAACTATGGACCCTCTCTAGGAAAAAAAAAAAAAAGCACCTCGCAAAATTTTGCATTTAGGAAATTCCCAGACTTCCTTAAGTTCATACAGGGACCCTGAGTTACAACCTCTCCCTTTCACCCCCCAGGCCAAGGGTCCTTCGCTTAGATGACAGGGGGACAGACACGTGAGTCACCATTATGAGTCAGAGGAGGGTATGGCTCCTAGCTTGCATTGGAGCAAAAATCATAAAGTACAGTTCATAAAAGTAAATTAAAGTATATTTAATAGCTCATCGAATAAATTTAGTGGTTAAAAAAAGTATCTGAATCTCGAAAAGATGAAGGTACTGATTATTAATTTTTTTATCACTTTTGTTTGAATTGTGTGTGTGTGTGTCTGTGTGTGTGTGCAATCAGCCCTTGAGAGTGACATCAGGCCTCTAGTCCTGTGGAAATAACAGTTCCTTTGCCTTAGGCCTCTATTCAAGTTGCCAGTAAGCACCGCTTTTTGGCAGTTTGATGCTTCATTGAGTTTTTATAAGCAAAGGAGAGAAAAATAGACCTGAAAATGATAGGATATCATGATAGTAAACCCATATTCATTGTATTTGGTCTTACATAGCATGTTTTATGAGATTCTTAAAGAGTTTTGCAAGAGCAATGTTTTATGGTTGGGCAATACTGAGCTGCGCGGGCTTGAAGTGATTTGTTAGTAACGTATTCATTCATCTTCAACCTCAGAAAAATCTAGACTCATTAACAGAGTCTGTGGTTGTCAGACTGCTACCTGCTTCCTAACCTGCTTCTCTGTCTTGCTTCACTGTGCCATGCTAGCTAACAAGCCACATTTGTAGGTGGTTGTTTAGAGTTGTTATGAGTTAGAAGTGGAAACAGGAGATCCGGATGGCCCACCAATTCTGAGAGCAGAAAATGGGTCAGAGAAAAGAAATGGATGACAGGAACTTGGAATGGGAAATAGAAGGATCCTTATAGCAAGTGTGTGGAGCCAGCATACCTAAATAACTTGAAATTTGAGTGAGAAAGAAGAGACACCTTGCATTCTTCCCCTCGGATGAATGGCTGTACAATTTGTCCTTTTGATCGTCTCCTCTTTTGTGTTTGCAGTTTTTGGCCGGGGCTGGGTTTGAACCCACCACCTCTGGCATATGGGACTGGCACCCTACTCCTTTGAGCCACAGGCGCTGCCCCTCTTTTTTTTTTTTTGGTTTGAGACAGAGTGTCATTATGTCACCCTGAGCAGAGTGCCATGGCATCTCAGCTTACAGCAACTTCAAACTCCTGGGCTCAAATGATTCTCTTGCCTCAGACTCCCAAGGAGCTGGGACTACAGGCGCCCACCACAATGCCTGGCTATTTTTTGTTTAGCTGGCCCAGGCCGGGTTTGAACCTGCCACCCTTCCGGCTGTTTTTTGGTTGTGGTTGTCATTGTTGTTTAGCTGGCCCAGGCCGGTTCAAACCCACCAGTCTCGGTGTATGTGTCTGGTGCCATAACAACTGAGCTATGGACACCCAGCCTTTTTTTTTTTTTTTTTTTTGAGACAGAGTCTCACTATGTCACCCTTGGTAGAGTGCTGTCATGTCACAGCTCACAGCAACCTCAAACTCTTTGGCTTAAGTGATTCTTTTGCCTCGGCCTCCCAAGTAGCTGGGACGACAGGCGCCCACCACAAGGCCGGGCTGCAGTTGTCATTGTTGTTTAGCAGGGCCTGACTGGGTTCAAACCCGCCAGCCCTGGTGCATGTGGCTGGCACCCTAACCACTGGGCTACTGGCGCTGAGCCATGGTCATCTCCTCTTTAGATGCTTGTGGATTGGAGCTGAGACTGAAAGTGTTAGTTTTGAAGAAGATTTTACAGCGTTTTGTGACTGTTGAGTGGAGCAGAGACACTAAGTGCTTTTTTGCTGTTGATGTTGCCTGAACTGTCAGAGTCTACAGTTGAGATACTGTGGAGAACAGAAGGGTAGGGAGGTGGACGGCTCTTCGTGGCAAAGGCCTGGAAGGGAGGTGAGATGGTCTTTGTGGGTTTTCTCTCTTTTTCTGATCATGGGAAACTTTGCCTGGAGAACTAGGCCTGGTGAGAGAAACACACAGCACGGGGCTCTCTGCTCAGTCTCGCCGGCCCCTTCATCTGCTCCTAGAGGACACGGGGTTTTGGCCTTGTCTCTTGCCCTCGTCTTCCCCTTGAATAAGCAGCTGCACCCGGTAACGAGCTCTTTCCAAGGTAGGTTTGGTTCCCATGCCCAGTCCTCAGGTCAGGCTGGGTGGACAGGTGTCTGCCATGGAGGACACTGTTCAGAGCCATCACGCACACCTGATCGCTGATCCGAGCGATCCAGTCCAAAGTCCTCAGCACGGCTTTGCTAAGCGTTCCCGACATCTGCAGGCTGTTTCACCCGTGTCGGTCTCCTGAGTCAAGGTCAGCTTCTGAACATTTTTTTCATAGCTGACCTGTGTTCCTGTGGGTCAGTTACAGAGAAATGCCTAAGATGTTCCGTGGCTGGCGTTTACCAGGAAAGCGAGGACTCCCAGGGCCCTGAGTCAGCGGCTTCAGGGAGGTCTCTGTTGCTTTTACTTCTCCTGCCTGGCCTTTCCCCAGCTCCGTGGGCATCTCCTGCCTTTCTCTCCCTCCCGGGTTTCTTTTCTTCATGGTAGTAGAGGGTACTGATTAATCTATCTATGAAGTGGATATGGCGTGCCTCTGCACCAGGCTCATTGCAAGTCCTTGCCACAGCCTACGCCACCCTCATGATCTCGCCACCTCCCTGCCTCGTCTCCCACTCTCCCTCACTCGCTCAGCTGTGCTCCTCACAGAGCTTGATGGTTCTCAGAAATACTGTCCTGCTGCTGTCGCAAGGCCTTTGCAGTGGCTCTTCCCGCCCGAGGGAAGGCTCTTCCTCTAGAGAACTCCATGGCCCACCCTCCACCTTCTGGGGGCTTTTACTTAGTTGTCACATTCACATGGGCCCTCCCCTGAATACCCCATAGGAATTCGCAACCTCTGACCCTCCACTGTGCCTGGTCATCCTACCCGCTTTGTTTTTCTCCATTGCACTTTTCACCATCTGACTTAATAGGTATTAATGAATTATTAGATTATGATCATTCTTCTCCCCACCAGCAGTACCGTGTACACTCCATGGAAACGGGCTTTAGTTTGTTTGTGGCTGTGTCTTCAACGTCTAGACTAGTACTTGGACACAGTCCTTAATAAGTAATCCTCATTGAAGGGGGACTAAATAAGGAAAAGAATGAAGGAATGAATGAAAGACTGAAGGTCTCTGTCGTCAAACTGTTACTATGTGATGGAGGGAGACAGAAAATAAGGAGTAAGCAAGACAGGGGTAGCTTGTGTGGTTAGGTAGTAACTCAGGCTGGTCTCTGAAGTCCGTCAGGGTTCAAATCCTGCACACTTATTAGTTTTGTCTTTAGGGCAGATTACTTAGACTTTCTGGGCCTCATTCTTATCATCTATAAAATAGGAAGAAAAATATCACTGTAGGATTATTGTCAGAATTAAGTCAAACAGTCCACTTATCACAGTGCCTGGTATGTAGTAAATTCTTGGTAATTATTAAATCACTTGCCAGAATCAACTAGAGCCTGAAAAGTTCTTCAGGATTACCCCATCCTGGTCTGGTGTGACTAAGATTTTCCTGGTGGTAGCAAAGGTTAGAAAGACCCCCCCACCAACCCCCACCATCAAAGAGACAGTCCCTGGTGACAGCTTTATCGAAGGATTTCTTTGAATCACAAATACACCTTGTCCTTTCATTCAGACACACGCTGAACATTTCATCTTCCTAGATAGACTCCAAAGAATACAGACATCCTCTCTAGAAATAACTATTTCCTGTTTAAATATTAGCAACCAGTTAAACATTAGGGGTTTTTTTCCTTTTCTTTCTTTCTTTTTTTCCTTTTCTTTTTTCTTTCTTTTAGTCATTTTTAGGCTGCAGTAACTAATTGCTTAAGGCTGTACTTTAGGAGACATTTGTAAATCTTTCTTTTGCCTTGTGATCACAGAGAAAATCATGCAAAAAGTTGTTCTGACAATTTGTATTTTAATTGAAGTTTTATGAGTTACTGTTTAAAGAAGGGCAGTTGCTCATTGGTAAGCCTTCTTAAGAGGTTGGAGCTTTGATCTTAAATCCTAGGGAGGCTTTGCAGAAATTGGAGGTGACATTGTTGACAGGTTTGTCTGTATTCTACCTCTATTAATTAAACACACACATACACATACCCTCTGTTTACTCCCGTGGAATAAGTGAATTGAACTTGACTTTGATTTTTGATGGGAAGCTAAGAGGAGGTCTAGGGTAACATCAAAGAAACATTGTTAATCTAGTAAAACTGACTCTCAAATGACCTAGCCTGAACATTCAAGAGTTCTTGATTCCAATGCTAGTTACGTTTCTTTTCTGCGAAGCAGTAATGCTCCTTAATAAGAAAGGTGCAGGGAAAAACAATCATCCCTTCCCCAGTCCATTAAGTTTCAGAGGGTTACAGGATCTTTAATTTTATCTTACTTCTAAAAGACTCTTTTGTAACACTGTATAGACTCTTTTGTTTTTCTTTTTGTATTCACATGCTGTTTATACCTTCAAGATAACAGGTTTAAGATCTTAAAAATTCTTTTCTATTTTAATTTTAGATTTTTGGAGTAATCACAGCTATTTAATATCTTAAAGCTTTTTTAATGCCCCGTCGCTCTCAGAAATGAAGGCGCAGACAGTTTCTCCTCTTGTAAAAGCAGGAGGCCAGATGGTGCCTTTGCAGAGACAGACCTGGGCCTTGTGGCTGGGAGGTCAGCTATCACGTCCTCCTCTGGAACCCGCTAGAGCACCCTTTGCTCACAACGAATACCTCCCCATGCTCTGCTGGGTGTTAGGCACTGTTGCAAGCTCTAAAGAATAGTGAGCAAAAGAGACAAAAATCCTGCCCCTATGGAGTTTATGGTCTAATGGACAATTAACATAGCAACTAAGTTGTTAATACAGAGTTTTAGAAGTTGTTAAAGGAGTACAGAGAAAAATATAGCAGAGAAAGGGATGAAGTTAGAGTTGGTTTGGATTTTAAAATAGAGTGGTCAGGGAAGACTGTGTTGGTAAAGTGGCGTTTGAGCTAAGACCTGAGCAGCTGAGGAAGGGCAGGTGTGGGTGTGAGGAAGCAGCAGCAGCACCCGGTGTGTGGGTGGGGCAGAGGGGGGTCCGGTGTCGTAGGAGGGATGGACAGAGGTCTCCTTAGATCACTCCGGGCCTTCTGAGATTCCTAAGACTTAGGCCTTTTCTCAGAGGTGAGAATCATGGGAGGATTTTTTTCTTCTTTCTTCTACCTACTCCCCCGTTCCTCCCTTACCCCTCCTCATCTCTTCCCTTCCCTTTCCTTGGGTCTTCCTGGGTGTTGCCCAGGCTGGACTCAGACTGCCAAGTTCAAGTGATCCTCCCACAGTGATCCTCCCACTTCAGCCTCCCAAGTATCTAGGACCACAGGTGTGCACAACCATGCCCGCTCAGCTTTCCATGGGGGGAGCGGGTTCTGAACGGAGCAGTGACAATATCTGATTTATGTTGAACAGAATCACTATGGCTGATGGGCAGAAGCTAGGAAATGGTTAGTTTGGTGTTGCATTGATTCTAGGCCAAAGATGGAAGTGATGAGAAGTGGGTGGATATGTTGTAAAGGCAGACCCGAAAGGTTTTTGATGGATTAGGCGGAGAAAAATGAGATTTAAGCCTGAGCAGGACCATGTGCTCTGCCAATGTCTTGTGATTGATGGCTCTTACTGGTCTTCAAATTATCATTGAGCAATCATCCTGGTCCTTATTGTGAACCTGTAGACACTCTGGTAGCCCGGAAAGCCAATTGCAGATGGCACGAGGTTAACGGAGAGAGAAGTCTCCTCACCAACTTTCTGATCTGCCTGGTTATGTAGGGTGGTGCCCCTTCTGGAGGAGGAACCATGACCAGTATTCATGCCATTCAAACCTGTACCTTGGATCAGAGTCTGAAAAATGTAGGAACATAGCAGGAGAGTAAGAGAAGCTAAAAATAAACTAGAAAGATCTGGAAACTTTGAGTACGAACCTCTCTGAAAAGAAAAGTCTCAGGAGGAGTAAAACGTGTGCCTTTCCCTTGTAAGTGTTCTCTCCTATTATTCCGTGTCACATAGCTTCTAGTCAGAAGATAAAAGATGCGATATTTCTAGAATAACCAAGGAGAGAGTTGATGAATTAACATGAAATGTGAGAAAAGCAAAGGTTAAGTCTCACAATTAGTCATTAAGGGACGGCAGGAGAAGCGTTCCAGGATCTCTGTAGTCAGGCGGTGGGAAGGTACCATGGCTGTCCGTGAGCTGTGCTCTGCTCTCGCTGCACCCCCCCCCCCAATCTTTTACTTAAATAAGAGACAAACCCTGTTATGAGAGAACATGAGGACATAGTTCACTGTGACGGTGACCAAAGATACAGCCAGAAATCCCTACTCTGTTTATTTACTAGGAATCTTGTTTTCCACCCTGCCTTGCTCACATGGGGTTGAGTAAATCTTCATCTGACTGAGCTCTTATCTTGGAAGAGCAAAGGGTAGCCCTGGAAACCCTTGAAATAGCAGGTGCAGGACACAGGCAGAGAAACAGGAGGGTGGAGACCAGTGGAAAATGTTTAAGGGAGGCCAAGAAATCCCTGAGGCTGACGAGTTAGAGAAAGAGCACGTGGATGGGGGGGGGGGGTCTGTGCCTCAGGGTGCAAACTGCAACCTACCGGGATGGGTGATGGAGAGACCAGATGGAATGGCGTTTGCTCAAACCAGATGGTGGGCTTTTATTTTTAAAAGGATCTGTAAATCCTAGGAACAAGGAACCATAGGATCCTGGGGCCTTCAAACCCAGTAGTAGAAGACAAAAGAGTGCTCTTTAAAAATGTAAACTCACCAATGACGGAATTTCTGTTAGCAAAACTTTGGGACAACCAGCTTGTGACGCTCCAAGGAATCTCGGAGTACTGATGGAAGGAGAACTTGCAGAAATCGTCCAGGTGTTATAAATTACTATCAAGAGTCTTAAGAAATTCAAGGGAGGCTCGGCGTCTGTAGCTCAGTGGTTAGGGCACCAGCCACATGCACCAGGGCTGGTGGATTCGAACCCAGCCCAGGCCTGCTAAAACAAAAAATAGCTGGGCGTTGTGGAAGACGCCTGTAGTCCCAGCTACTAGGGAGGCTGAGGCAAGTAATTGCTTAAGCCCAAGAGTTTGAGGTTGCTGTGAGCTATGATTCTATAGCACTCTACTGAGGGTGACATAGTGAGACCCTGTCTCAAAATAAATAAATAAATAAATAAGTAAATAAATGAACTTTAAGAGAAAGTACCATCCGTGTATTCTGAACCAAACAAAACGTACTGTATTTGTGTGAAATAGGCTTGCTCACATGTGGAATTGGAAGAATTACTAACAGTATAATTAGAGATGGATCGATTATTGATTACATTTTGAATTTGTAATGAGAACACTTTTACTTTTTTTTCTTTTTTTGAGACAGAGCCTCAAGCTGTCACCCTGGGTGGAGTGCTGTGGCATCACAGCTCACAGCAACCTTTAATTCCTGGGCTCAAGCGAGTCTCCTGCCTCTGCCTCCCAAGTTGCTGGGACCAGAGGCACCTGCCACAATGCCCGGCTATTTTTTGGTTGCAGCTGTCATTGTTGTTTGGCGGGCCCGGGCTGGATTTGAACCCGCCAGCTCAGGTGTACGTGGCTGATGCCTTAGTCACTTGAGCCACAGGTGCCGAGCCATGAGAGCACTTTTAAAATTTAAGTACCTACTGCTTTCCAAAAACATTGGATCCCTTTTTCTCCTTCCCTAGTTGCTGTGTCTAGGGCAGCTGGCCCCAGTGGAGCCCCAGCTGCTCTCCTGGTGCTGAGGGATGGGGACTCGGTTCTGCTGTCCTTGTCTCTGTCATTATCATCATACTCCTGTCTCAATAGGACTTGCCTTCACAGAGGCCAAACTCTCTAAGTGTACCTTGCAGCCATCATTTCAGTGCTCCTGTGTGGCACAAGTGTGGGAGCTGTGGCCGCAGAGCTGCATCCCCTTTGAATAGACCCAGCAGAGGCGTGGTAGGGTGGGATCTGGTGTGGCACAGAGTCCTTGAGGAGTCTGCCTTCTTCATGTCTGATAGGAAAAAAACCTAGTGCTATCTACAAACGTCAAAGAAATCTTAATTATTAACAGAGAGTTTGCTGAGTGCGGTGGCTCCCACCTATAATCCCAGAACTCTGGGAGACCGAGGCAGGTGTATCACTTGAGCTTAGGAGTTCAAGACCAGCCTGAGCAAGAGTGACACCCTGTCTCTACTAAAAATAGAAAAACAGCCAGGCATTGTGGCAGGCGTCTATAGTCCCAGCTACTTGGGAGGCTGAACCAAGGGGGTCACTTGAGCCCAAAGGTTTTAGGTTGCTCTGAACTATCATTAACATGCCACTCTACCCAGGGCGACAGAGTGAGACTCTTTCTCAAAAAAAAAAAAAAAAAAAAGGAACTGTCAAAAATTACACATCAATTTTTGATGCTAGTTTATAAATGTTTCTTTCCTTAATTATTTCTGAAAAGCATGACTCTTTTTTTGTAGTTGAAACTGAATAGCATCGCCACCCAACACCATTGACAGTTTTTGCTTGCTTGCTTTGTTTGTATCTCTAAAGGTATGGAAACCTGACAAGCCCCACCTGTGAAGATGATGGAAGCCAAAGTTCATCCGAGTCCAAGACGGTCATCAGGAAGTAAGTGTGTTGTTTCTTGGTGTCACAAGTTCTCAGTCAAGGTAACATCTTTAAAAAATGTAGTTTAGTAGAGGTTTTAGTCCTTTCAAATGCTGCCCTGATTTTTTTTTTTTCCATAATGCATAGACACTTATTTTGTGATTATTTTACAGTATTTGTTTATTCACCCAGTAAAAATACACTGAGCACCCAGTGTGTGCCAGGCACTGTGTTAAGGGCTGCAAAATAAACAAGTGGGCTGGGTGTGGTGGCTCGTGCTTGTAATACTGGCATCTGGGAGGCCAAGGCAGGGGGATCACCTGAGCTTAGGAGCTTGAGACCAGCCTGAGCGAGAGCCACACACTGTCTCTACTAAAAATAGAAAAACTAGCCTGGTGTGGTGGGGCACATCTCTAGTCCCAGCTACATAGGAGGCTGAGGCAAGAGGATTGCTCAAATCCAAGAGTTTGAGGTTGCTGTGAGTGAGGACACCACAGCACTCTACTGCAGCTGAGGACCAGATGAGGCCTTCTGGGGATGAAGGGTAGGCAGAGCAGAGAAGGTGCAAAGATAAGGCCTGCTTCCTCCAGTTTGGAGTTAGGAGAGTAGATGGGCCCGCTGAGGAGTCCAGAACACCGCAGCTTCAGGAAGGGTGGGAGGAGAGGGAAACAGAAGTTGTGTCCCAGAAGACAAGCAAAGAAAGAATTTCCGACGAGGGTGACCAGCTGTGTCAGTGCTGCCCACACAGAGGAGAGGAGTCTGTGAGGAGGCTCTCCTCGGCCATGCTTCAGTCCCTGTGACTTTGACAAGGACAGTTTTGGTGGTCAGGGGTGTGGATCAAAGAGAATGAGGGGGACACAGTGAGACTGGTGCGTCTTTTCAGAGGAGGAGTTTTGCCCTAAAGGAGAACAGAGAAATGAGAAGGAGAGTGGATTTGTTTGGGGATGTCTTTTGAAAGGGGGAGATACTGTAACATGCTGCCAAGAGTGTTGTAGGGGAGATGGTGGAAGCATCCATGCTGAGGGCGGTGGCCCCCCTGGGAGGGTTCTGGAGTATATGGGGTGTGCGTCCTGCTGCCTGGAAGCATGGGTGTTATTAGATATTCATTTGGGGGCCAGAAGTCTAGGGGGGTAATCCTGTGGAATTTTTAACTCCTCATTGGATCTACTGATGGAGCCAGGGGTATGGAATTTAGAAAACAGAGGATCTTTTTAACTCCTGAGTTGGGTCCATGTGGTTTTAGTTTTAGTGAGTGGATTATAGATCGTAACTTTCCAGAAAACTAGACATACCAGTGTTGATATTTCAATGCCAAGTGCTGGCTAGCTGCAGTGGCTCACGCCTGTAATACTATTACTTTGGAAGGCCAAGGCAGGTGGACTGCTTGAGCTCAGGAGTTTTAGAACAGCCTGAGCAAGATGGAGACCCTCTCTCTACTAAAAATAGAAAAACTTAGCTGGGCATTGTGGTGCCTACCTATAGTCCCAGCTACTCAGGAGGCTAAGGCAAAAGGATCACTCAAGCCCAGGAGTTTGAGGATGCTGCAAGCTATGATGCCAGCTATGATGCCACGGCGGCACTCTTCCCAGGTGACCGCGTCAGCAGCTGTCGCAAACGCAAAAAAAAAAAAAGAGTGCCAAGTACTAGGGACGGTGGGAGTAAAAATTACTTTGTTTCTAGAAGAGCTTGGGGAAGGCTTTTTGGAAGAGGTGACATTTGATCTGGGCTTGAAGCACAGTGAAGATTTTCGTGGTAGAGCTGTCTGGGCATAGGTGACAGTGGGACCAAGTCTAGGAAGAGCAATTTCCATTGCTTGGGGGACAGTACAGATTGGTGTGCCTGTTTCATACTGTGCACGTTGGGTGAGGGGAACCAGTGGAGCTGAAGCTGTTATAAGAGATTAAAGTTCCGTCATGAAAGGCTTTAATATCTTGCAAGGGAGTTTGGACTCTACCTTGTAAGCAGTGGGCAGTCAACCATAACAAGTTTTTACAGGAGGGGGACAACATAACGAGACTGATGATTTTTTTTGCAATGGAGTAGACTCGAGCCATCTTGCTCAAAGTGTAACCGTCGGCTCGGCGCCTGTAGCTCAGCAGCTAGGGCACCTGTCACATACACGGGAGCCGGCGGGTTTGAACCCAGCCCGGGCCGGCCAAACAATAATGACAACTACAACCAAAATAGCCGGGTGTTGTGGGGGCGTCCGTGGTCCCAGCTACTTGGGAGGCTGAGCCAAGAGAATTACTTAAGCCCAAAGAGTTTGAGGTTGCTGTGGGCTGTAACACCGCAGCACTCTACCAAGGGTGACATAGTGAGACTCGGTCTCAAAAAAAAAAAATAATAATGTCACCATGGACACACAGTGTCATCATCACTTGCAAGCTTGTTAGAAATGCAGACTCTCAGGCCCACTCTGACCTAATGGATTAGAATGTGCAGTTGAACAAGATACTCAAATGATTTCTAAGTACATTAGAGTTTGAGAATCACAGGATTAGGAGGTTTGTTGTTTTTTTTTTTTTTTGACACTTTGTCACCCTTGATAGAGTGCTGTGACGTCACAGCTCACAGCAACCTCCAGCTCTTGGGCTTAGGCGATTCTTTCCTCAGCCACCTGAGTAACTGGGAGTACAGGCGCCCACCAAAATGCCCCGCTATTTTCTGGTTGCAGTTTGGCCGGGGCTGGGTTTGAACCTGCCACCTTTGGTTTAGGGGGACAGTGCCCTACTCACTGAGCCACAGGCACCACCTGGAAAAAGAAGTTTTATAAAGTTTTGTTTTCCCATGAAAACTCATTAAAATAATGATTTATCTTTTAAAAGGAGCCATTTTATAACCTATTTGGGGGCATATACAGAAGAAGACACACTGTAAGGATTGAGTGGCCAGCTTATCAAGTGTAACTTAAGACTTGTGACCAGATTCAGAAAGACGCGTGCTGTTACCATATTTTAGATATTAAGTCAAAATTAGAGATACCAGCCATCTGAACATTCAGAGGAAAGTAACGGTCTGAAAAATATCCAGAGCTTTTCTGTTTCCCAGAGGAGTGTTTTGAGATGAAGTTTTGGGGAATTAGTAGTTAAAGAAATTATACACTGGATATAAAGAGTCATGTTCCCTATTTTAAAGACCCATTCAAATTCATTGTACACCAGGAACACTAATGTGGGTGAAACTCCAGGCTAAGCTGTTTTAAAGGGTTTCAGAGCTTTAAACATGTGAGGCCTTAACAAAGAGCTTCACATAGAACTCCCTGAGGGGTCCATCGTCTGGGGACAATGGTCTTTTCCTAAAGCCTCACAATGACTTGGAGGAAAGTTCCTGACCCTTTTCTCAGACTGAGTTGCCTTTTTAAAAATTAGGCCTGATGAAAATATGCCACTTTGTCTGATAATGGAGTGCTCTGTCCTACGAATTCTGGAATGTTAAAACCCCTTCTCATGGGTGACCTCTTTCTTCCTTTCATTTCCCTTTCTTCTGTCTTTCTCACTGTTTTTTTTTTTTTTTCTTTCTCCACTTGTCCCTTGATTGTTTTTCATTTCACTTCATTATTACCTTTCTCACTCTCTTTTTTTCTGACGTCATCCTTCTCCCGATGATTACTGTGCCAAGATGGGAACGCTCTGTCCTTCTGAGAGGAAATCAGGGAAGCCCCTCCTCCATCCGTATGTTATATATCGCAAATTCCTGGGAAGTTCCTCGGTCACCTCGGACCTCTGGTGTCTGACTTTTGGCAATGATTAAGGCTTCCCCATGGCTGAGGCATGTGCAGGAGGCGTGCCTGTGGGGCATTGATTGTCAGTGGGGCGGTTTTTCCCCCCAGAGGTCATTTGCAGACATTTTAGTTGTCTGAACTTGGTGCTACTAACATTTGGTGGGTAAGAGACCAGGAATGCCCTAGAACATCCTAGAATGCAGAAGACAATTCCCCCCCACCCTGACAAAGAAAGATCTGACCTCAAATGTTAATAGTTCCTAGGTCAGAAGCCTTGCTGGACAGTGTTGAGGCTGTAATTCTCAAGCAAAAACTGTCTTCGTTATGAATACCTAATGTATGTAAAAATAGGAGTGTGCTTACTTGGAAATGTATTTATTTTCCTTCTCCTCATTAGGTGAATCAAATGCTGAGGGGGTCCAGAACCAGCCACATGGGCCATGGAAGGCCCAGGTCAGGAGCTGGAGGACCCAACCCCCGCTACGACCCCATCAGTCTGTCGCTTTCCCGTCATAAGACCTGAGCAGGGTCACTTCTCTCACCGTCAGTGTCTTCACCTGAAAAATGAGTGCTTAGAATAAACGCGCTCGGAAGTCCTTTCAGGCTCAGTGATGTCCATGATCAAGTTCATTTAGATTTTTCTTTATCTTTTGAAAAATGAAAATGAGTATCAGAAACAGAAACAGAGGTATGTTCCAAATATCGCATTGAGCTTTTGAGAGGCGCCTTTGACCTTTCTCTGCTGGAAAGAGAGTATTGGTAAAACAATAACAAAATAGACAGGCTTTGATGGCTCATTATCAGTGGTGACAGAATAAGTGTGTACTGAAGAGCCGGACCTGAAGCACAGTCTTGCTGGGATGAGGCGACGAGGAGGGGCAAAATGTTTTCCTTTGCTGTGAGTCTGTTCTCTTGTGAACATTGTTTTCCTTTGCTGTGAGTCTGTTCTCCCTGTTCTCTTGTGATTTCAGGTGGAAACTGACAGCAGGAATCCAATGACATTCTAAGAAGTAAACGTCCTATTTTAGGGCAGTTGCTTTCAGTGTTGCAGACCCCAGTTGGAGATTGAGGGTGGAGACAAGGAATCATCATTGGGTTTAATTACTAACAGAACAACGTCCAAACACTATTTGGTTTTTCCATTTTTTGCTGTAAACTGTAAAGCATAAAGCTAACCTTACATTGTACAGAGGTTCCCAAGTACCAAGTTAATAGTTGTTCTCCGTATTTCTAACTATGGATCTAAACCTTTCGGAGGGCTAAAAAACTCTAAAGAAGGAAAATGTGGAAATACAGATGATAAAAGCTTGGTTTGTGGTGTCTTGGGCCACACCTGATGAGTGTCCTTCCTGCATTTAAAAAGTATCAGTGGTGCAGTGACTCCCACATGCAGGGCACAGCAGACAGACTTGCAGCCCCGAGTATGCCCGGGTCAGGCTTTGTACAGTCTTGGGACCCTCTAAAGTTATCTGGCTAAAACAAGAGTGCTCTCTGTTGCAGAGAATTCAATTTCCAAGGCTTCTAGATGTTGCAATCTTTGCCAACACAGTGATTTCTGATTTTAGGGCTAGACTGAAGTATATAATAAGGTGTGCCTTGTTTATTTCTAAATAGCTGGCCACTGTTTAGGAATCAGGAAACTCACTTCCTATTGTGGAAGAAAATACTTCTGCTCATAATCATTCCACCTGTGCCCTTTCCGCCTTCCTGCTGTCACTTTTACATGACAAAACATTATCTTTTAGAATAATAAAAACTGAACCAGATTGAAAAAGAACTCTCTTCTGAGGGAGGATCTGTTACAGTCATCGAATTCGGAGGTGAATGTAATGTGAGTTTTACACCATGAGTCTGCCTTCTCTGAAAAGTGTATGAGATTATAGTATCTCTCTCTCTATACACAACTTTATTTTAAAAAGGTTTAAAATTCCTCAAGAAATGACACTTTATTTATCATGTTGAAATAGTTTCTGTTTCCTTTCCTTTAATTGAATCTCATTGCTTCCCTTCTGGAACGCCAAGTTTTGCTTTCTGAGATTCTCTACCATAGTTGAAATTCTGTTTTCATTTCCACACGTTCAGATGATGTGAATTTCATCCTTGTCAGCTTTTCCCAGAAGTTGCACGTAGTGACACCAGCTTTCAGTCCCTGGTAAAGGGTCATAGGACTAGGAGTAATCCAATACATGGACACACTTGAAAAAAGAGGAGACTTAAAGAAAGTTGGCTGTGATTCTTTAATACCTGAGACACTTCAGAGTGGAAAGCATTAAAAAAAATCTTTCTGGCTCGGTGCCTGTGGCTCAACGGGCTAAAGCGCCAGCCACTTACACCAGAGCTGGCGGGTTCGAATCCAGCCCGGACCCACCAAACACCAATGATGGCTACAACCAAAAAAATGGCCAGGCGTTGTGGCGGGCGCCTCTGGTCCCAGCTACTTGGGAGATAGAGGCAAGAGACTCGCTTAATCCCAGGAATTGGAGGTTGCTATGAGCATAATTCCACAGTACTCTATCCAGGGTGACAGCTTGAGGCACTGCCTCAAAAAAAAAAAAATAAAAATAAATAAATAAATAAATAAATAAAATCTTTCCAGAGAGTTTGAAATCAATAATCATTCCAGCAAATTGAAATACTCTGAGAATGCATGAGTGAGCAAGAAAGGTACCCTATCTCTACAAAAAATACAAAAATTAGCCAGGCATGGTGGCGTGTACCTGTAGTCACAGCTAATCAGGAGGTTGAGGCAGGAGGATCTCTTGAACCCAGGAGTTTGAGTTCGAAGGGACCTATGATCATATATTATACTTTATCCAGTGACAGAGGGAGACCCTCTCTATACAAAAGAAAAAGAATGTAATTGAAATTATTGGAGTTATAGTAACAAAAGTAGGAAAAAGGAGAAGGGGTGAAGGACAGAGCAAAACCAAGATTTAAAACTTCTGATTTATCACACCTGTAATCCTAGCACTCTGGAGGCTGACGCGGGTAGATTGCTTGAGCTCACCAGTTCGAGACCAGCCGGAGCAAGAGCGAGACCCCATCTCTAAAACACAGCCGGGTGTCGTGGTCCCAGCTACTCGGGAGGCTGAGGAGAGAGAATCGCTTGAGTTCAAGAGTTTAAAGTTGCTTTTTTTTTTTTTTTTGGTAGAGACAGAGTCTCACTTTATTGCCCTCAGTAGAAAGTTGCTATGAGCTGTGACTCCACCGCATTCTACCTAGGGTGACAAAGTGATACTCTGTCTCAAAAAAAAAAAATCTTTCAGGCTCAGTACCCGTAGCTGTAGCTCACCGGTTAGGGTGCCAAGTACAGACACTGGAGCTGGCAAGTTCGAATCCAGCCTGGGCCTGCCGAACAACTACAACCAAAAAACAGGCGGGCATTGTGGCAGGTGCCTGTAGTCCCAGCTACTTGGGAGGCTGAGGCAAGAGAATCACTTTAGCCCAAGAGTTGGAGGTTGCTGTGAGCTGTGACGCTACTGACACTCTAACGAGGGTGACAAAGTGAGATTCTGTCTCCAAAAAACAAAAAGAAGTAATATGTCACATAAAAGTCTAGTATTGTCTTTAAAATATCCATATAGGGGTACACATGGGGTGGAATAAAAGTTACTGATGACTCCAAAGGTGGGAGCAGGGTGAGGGAAGAAAAATCTCCTAATTAAAATACAGTATACACTATCCAGGTGATGGCTACCCTAAAAGTATAGATCTTACCACCATACAATATATTCATGTTAACAAAACTGCAATATACCATCTAAATCTATCAAGATAAAAATTATAAAATACCCATAAAGACAAAAAATAAATAAAAACTATAGTTTTAAAAGTCACTAAAATGCTAAATCAAATCTTCTGATTTAAGGCAATATTGGTAGAAAGCGCCCAAGCAGAAATTGATGTTCTTATGATTGAAGAAGAGTAAAATAACATCAATAACCAGTGATTCACAAAGAAGCAAATTCAGCCATTCGAGTATCTCCTAGGCTGTTCTGTATGTTAGAAAAACAGACGTCATACACAGACGGTGTTGCATGACTCACCCGCAGCATTTCAGACAAGGGCAATGAGGACGCCTCACCACCGCTGCTGCCCGCAGGTTGTGGTGTGCTCACTTCATTCGTGCAAGGCATTTTGCGAGGCACTTCACATTTCTATCTTTATTTACCATCACAAGTATGCAGAGATAGTGTTCATATAGGTGTACAGCCCGAAGCTTCAGAGAAGTTATACACTTTAACTAAGACCAAGCAGCTGGTTAAGTGACAGGTCTGGAATTGAACTCAGGTCTAGCTGACCCCAAGCCCTGAGCTTCCCGACTGAACTTTTGGGCTCTCAGAGCCGTCCTTTAAAACAGAGCATTGAGATCTCAGGTGTTCGTCACAAGTATGCTGAGATAGTGTTCGTACTTTATAGGTGTACAACCCGAAGCTTCAGAGAAGTTATAGACTTTAACTAAGATCAAGCAGCTGGTTAAGTGACAGGTCTGGTATTTGAACCCTGGGCTTCCCCACTGAACTTTTGGGCTCTCAGCCCTGTCATTTAAAACAGAGCACTGAGATCACTGGTGTTCACAGTTCCCTCACACTTACCCGTGTCATAGGATAAGACCACTGGAGTACAGGAAGAGCTCTATCGTACTATCACTCATGTTTTAGGTTGTTCTTACTCTGAGATCTTTTAATTTGTCATGATTTCCTTTAATCTGCTGCTTTGCCTGGCTCTTGCTTTATAAGGAATGAACACATGGGGCAAGGGCCCCAAACAGCTGTTAACCAAACAGCTGTTAAAAATGTGGAAGTTAAACATTTTCTGGGGAAGAAGAGAGGTTGAAGGATGAGAGGAAAGAAGAAAGAGACCAGATTGCTCAGGCCCTGCAAATGAGAACCTGCTTCCTGTTCTTGGTGCCCGGTAGCATCTGTGCTCACCAACGGAAGCTCCATTCTCATGGTGAAAACTACGTACGGCCTCAGCAAGTTTTTCAATAGAAAAACTATTTAAATAAAGCCTATTTATAATATGAAAACTCCCTTCTGGGACTGTGGGGAATTGGAGAATAAATGATGGGAGTCCCTGAAAGATAATTTTGGTGAATGGAATATTTTTTCCTGATAGTGGCTTTTTTTTTTTTTCTAACCATAGCTAGAATGTATTGGCTAGGAATAAATACTAGCTATGATTCCTACTGATAGTAGGAATAGTGCCTGTGTTAAGTACAATATATACTATCTATATTCTCATAATGACTCTATTTTTTTCCAGTTTATAGATGAGAAACCTGGGACAGAGGTTAAGGAACAGTCACACAGTAATTAAGTAAAAGGGCTGGGATTTAACCCAGGCCTTCACCTCTACACTGTGTGGCCTTTTCTTCTTTTCCTCTGATATAAATAAAATTATTTCTCTTAAGTATTTAGTTTGGGAATGAAAGCTAGGTGTGTAAATAACCTTGCCTTGGGGTAATTGGTTTCAGCTCCTTGCCCTTGGCCTTCTCCCACTCAGCTTACTCTGTATTTCTGTGTCTTCTTGTCATGATCTTTTTCTTCCTTCTCCTGGCCATGGAGCTTTTTCTCTTCTTTCCCCATCTCATATCTCTTGGCCTATCCTTGCCTTCCAGTGCTTAGATATGATTCTGGCTTTGTTTGTATTTATTTCCCTGGCCCTCTCTCAATCCCTCTTTCCCTTCCCAGGATTCTAATCCCCACTTAGCTCTAGTAGCAAACTGTGACAGTGGAAAGTACAAGAAAGCAATGCAAGATGACCTTGACAAGTCCAGCTAATGATGTTTCCATCCTTTCCAGAAAAAAAAAAAAAAAAAAAGGAAAAAAAGTTCTGTATCGTCCTTTGTTCTTCCTCAGTAGGAAAATCGTTTAGCTGGAGGTCTCAGAGGCAGCCTCGATCTGGCAACCTTCCCTGAAACAGAGGGAAACTATTCTGTGATTAGGAAAACAAGGTGGAAGGTCCAGCTCAGGGCCCGAGTCAAGGTTGACTTAGCCTTCCTTCCCTGAAGGGCAGCGCGCATTAGATCCCACCCTCAGAGCTTGGCAGAAGTCACAGGCCACACTCTGTGAAAGGCCCACCCTCTGACTAGATCCTCTTACCTTTTCACTGTCTACGAGGAGAAGATCCAGTTGTTGGAGAATGTTCTAAGACAGAAAGACATTTTGCTGCTTTTGAAAATGGTTGCATGTCTTACCTTCTGCTGCCCATTAAGTACAATAAATTATTATCTCAAAGAGATTTCTGGGGAGGGAAAAGAGCTCTAGCTGGAGAGTTACTCATTTTGTCATGGTCATCTTATTAGTATTTCTAAGTTCAGAGGTTGTACATTATGGGAGCGATGACTTCATACCCAGAACATTTTTTATTACATATTTTACCAATTCTAAAGTATTTTGCTATCTATGGAATTTTAATATGACTTAATATATTTACCTAAAATCTCTGCATTCCTTAAAAATCTGTGGTTTGAGCATCTGCTGCCTAACTGCTGGCCTCAGTCCCCTCCCTCTGTATCACATGCCTGAAGGTCCCCAAGAGGGGCTAGAAGTTTAGTACTATTTTCTTACACCTCTCGGCCAAGGCATTTGCCTAGAATCTTCTCACCAGCTGTTATCAAGTGTAATTTTTGGTTGGCTAAGAAATCAGTGAATATAGCAAATTTTATCACGCCCCATTCTTCACGTCTGTTTTTTAGTTAAACACGTCTTCTAGGCCCTTAAAAGTGTTTTGCTGTCTCCCTTCGGGACCTCTGTCTTGTTGGTGCCACAGAGCCCTCATCCTGTCCACTCTTTATTCTTAAGTTCTCAGCTTTAGTGTAATTTCCTCAGGGAGACCCTCTCTGTAGCCCTGAGCAGGTGGGCTCCCTCTGAAGCTGAACACTGTCATGGGACTTGGGGCCAGAACCCTGTTGTGATGCACATCATATAATTCTCTTTCTGATGCTGGAAAGCAACAGGCGTTCAATAAATACTACTTTCATGAGTGAGCTCATTTCCTCCAGGGGTCTGTTTTCTTAGAAGGAACATTCTAAGAAGCTTCATGAGGAAGTGTCGCAGGTGAGTGTCTGGGCTTGTCTCCCTTCCCTTATGGACCATTGTAGTCGGTGGGAAAAGCTCACACATTACAAAGTTTCAGACATTGCCAACAATGCCCGAAATGGAAAACACTATCTTGAGTGTCCCTTCTGCTGCTGTCCGCTCTGGGCTCTGGCCCTGGCCACCTACCCAAATGCGCTTACTCAGATTTATACCTCCCCTTGGGAATGAAGAGATTTGCTCCATAACCCACCAAAGATTACTTTGGAAAAGGAGGCCCTGTACTGGCTTGTCTACTGATGGAGGTTAGATATGTCGCAAACTTGATCTAACCTCTAATAGGAAGTTATTTCCATCTTCGCAAGTCATTCAAGAACCATCCCTCACCGTCAACACTGCCATTTGATGTCTTTGAATGGAAGTGCCCACACAGCGATTGACCATGCCGTGACCTCCTTCGAGCAGGCCTGAAGCCACATGTGCTGGGCATGGTTTGCCCTCCATGGCGTTCTTCCTGAGACAGGTGGCAGATTCTTTGAGTTGATTTTCAGCCATGCTGACTGATTTTCGCTGAGGCATTTTACCGTTCTCAGCCCCTTCCTTTTGTGATTTTGGGCGAGTACCAGGAAGACTGTTAACAGTTTGTCTCCAGGTGTCTCAAAATGCCGTTATTGATAGTACGTGATTTGAAATCACAGCTGACGATGGCAGGTAGATGAAGACGGATGTTATTAGGTCTCTTCTCCAGATCAGAGGGGGTCTGGGGAGGTGACTGACCTACACTTTAATTCCCGGGTGGCACAGCGAGGATGAGGAATTGGGTTTTCTTCTCCGGGTCTCCAGGCCGCCCTTGTCCTGTGTACAGGACTGGGGGCTTCTCTAATGCACCAGACCTGCCTTTCATGCACTTACACGGCTTCAAGCTAGGATTTCCCCTCACCACTAAGGGTCATCACCTCCTCCCACTCAGCTCTGGTTATGTGTAAGTTCGATTTTAGGAGTGGAGCCAGGCAGGGTAAGACAGAAAAGCCATTGGCCAGTAATCCTGCTTTTTTTTTTTTTTTTTTCTCTCTCAGGATTTTGTGATCTTGCTTTCCTTTTTGAAATCTTTAAAGTGTCACATTTGTGTCTGCTTCTTAGTCTGTCAAGAACAGAAAGTTTCTTCCTGGGACTGGAACACATAAATCCACTGTGCACTTTGGGGCTGAGTCCAGGCCTTTCCAGAAAGCCTCCCTCCCTGGAATGCTGAACAGTCTCCCGAAGAGGAGGCCCGGGGCTGCCTCGGGTTTTATTGTGCGTTTTGTCTTCCCCTGCTTCAGTTTCTTCTTCCCCCTCTCCTTACATTTATTTCTTTTTTATGTGAAAATGCTTCTTCTGGCTAATTCATTGTCCTGATTCGTGGGGGAACTTTCAAAGGCTTCTTAGGCTAAGCAACTGGAAAGTCACTGTCACAAAGGGTAAAATGCATAGATGACCCGAGCTAGCTAAAAACAAGACTGAGGAGGACAAAACGTGCACCCGAAGGCAGGTCCGATCTGGACAAAGGTCCCTCTTCAGAACTGTGAGCCCTTGGGAGGCTTCAGCTTTCTGGGGAAGTAAGTTCTGCGTATAGGTACCCCATAGAAGTGTGCACACAAGCTCGCAGAGGTGGAGGCAAGGATACACATTTTACAGTTGTCTGTAATTGTGAGAATCTAAAAAATAACTTAAATATCTGCTTAGGAATTAGAAGAATACTTAAATTAGTTATGGTGCATCTGTATGGCGGAACACCATGTAATCACAAGGAACAGTGAAGTACATTTAGAGATAGTGAGTGAAGAGGTGTCTGTAACTTAAGTTCAGTGTGAAAAAGCCATGTTTATTTATTTATTTATTTATTTATTTAGTATTTCTTATTAAATCATAACTTTGTACATTGATGAATTTATGGGGTTCAGGGAATTGCTTCGATATACAATGTGAAATGTTTACATTGAACTAAGTAACACATCCATCACAATTATACTCATTTCTTGATAGTTTTGAAATGTACCATTGCATCATGCAGATTAGGTGAGGTCCCCCCAAATACCCGCCGTCATCCTATATCCCTCCTTCCCTACCGTCTCTATCCTCTTCCCTTCGACTTTCTGGACTATAGTTATGTTTTGCCATTTGTATGAATGTGTAGGTGGTTATATATTGATTTCATAGTAGTATTGAGTACATTGGATGCTTTTTACCCCATTTTTGAGATACTTTACTAAGAAGAATATGTTCCAGTTCCATCCAAGTAAACATAAAAGACGTGAAGTCTCCAACTTTTTTTTATGGCTGCATAGTATTCCATGTTGTACGTATACCACAATTTGTTGATTCATTCATGGGTCAATGGGCACTTGGGATGTTTCCATGTCTTGGCTATTACAAATTGGGCTGCAGTAAACATTCTGGTGCAAATGTCTTTGTTGTAAAATGATTTTTGATCATCTGGGTATATACCTAGTAGAGGAATTGCAGGATTGAATGGTATGTGTACTTTTAGTTCCTTGAGTGTTCTCCAGACTTCTTTCCAAAAAGGTCATGTTAGCTTACATTCCCACCAGCAGTGTAAAAGCGTTCCCTGCTCTCCACATCCACGCCAACATCTGTAGTTTGGGGATTTTGTGCTGTGGGCTAATCTTACTGGAGTTAGATGATATCTCAAAGTGGTTTTGATTTATATTTCTCTGATGATTAAGGATGATGAGCCTTTTTTCATGTGTTTGTAGGCCATGCGCCTGTCTTCATCAGAGAAGTTTCTGTTCAAGTCTCTTGCCCACATAGAAATGAGGTTATTTATTCTTTTCTTATTGATTAGTTTGAGTTCTGTATAGATTTTAGTTATCAGACCTTTGTTGGAAGCATAACCTGCAGAATCTTCTCCCATTCTGAAGGTTGTCTGTTTGCTTTACTTACTTTGCTCTTGGCTATGCAAAAGCTTTTTAGTTTGATCAGATTTCAGTAATGGATTTTTGGTGTTGCTTCAATTGCCCAGGGAGTCCTCCTTATAAAATATTCTCCCAGGCCGATTTCTTCAAGTGTTTTCCCTGCACTCTCTTCTAGTATTTTTATAGTTTCATGTCTTAAGTTTAAATCTTTTATACAGTGAGAATCAATTTTTGTTAATGGTGAAAGGTGGGGGTCTAGTTTCAGTCTTCTACAGGCCACCAGCCAGTTCACCCAGCACCATTTGTTAAATAGGGAGTCTTTCCCCCACTGAATATTTTTGATAGGCTTGTCGAAGATCAAATGGCGATAAGTAGTTGGGTTCATCTCTTGGTTTTCTATTCTGTTCCATAAATCTACCTCTGTTTTTGTGCCAGTACCATGCTGTTTTGATCAGTATAGATTTATAGTATAGCCTGAAGTCTGATAATATGATGCCTCCTGATTTGTTCTCATTTCTGAGTAATGTATTTGCTATTCAAGGTTTTTTCTGATTTCATATACAACGAAATACTATTTTTTCAAGTTCTTTAAAGTGTGATAATGGTGCTTTTAATAGGGATTGCCTTAAATCTGTAGATTGTTTTGGGTAGTATGGACATTTAAACAATGTTGATTCTTCCCAGACATGAGCGTGCTATGTTTTTCCCATGTTGATTTATATATACATATTACATATATTTAGATGTGTATAGGTAGCCACAGAAAAGTTTAGAAGGATATACTTCCAAATTGGTAACAAAAGGTCATGGGAGGCTGTGTGCAGTGGCTCACGCCTGTAAGCTTAGCACTCTGGGAGGCTGAGGCAGGTGGATTCCTTGACCTCAGGAATTGGAAACCAGCCTAACCAAGAGTTAGACCCCTTCTCTAGGAACATTAGCCTAGTATTGTGGCGGGCGCCTGTAGTCCCAGCTACTCGGGAGGCTGTGGCAAGGGAATTTCTTGAGCCCAGGAGTTTGAGGTTGCTGTGAGCTGTGATAACACATGGCACGTTACTCAGAAAGACTTGTCTTAAAAAAAAAAATTGAATAAATAAAAAAAATACATAAATGAAATTAAAGAGCAAAAGAGGTCATGGAAATGAGTTTAGGATGAAAGGGGGAGAGTTGGTATTTTGCTTTTTTAGCTTTTATGCTTTTGTAAACCTTTTTTTGCAATAAATAACGATTTTGTCATTTTAAAATTAGCAATCATGGGCAGTTAAGGAGTAATGACATATTAATATCACTGACTTCCGTCTGTCATTTTGGATTTCTCTCTAGGTGTTCTAAGTGATCAGATACTAAAAGGTCATCAGGTTGTCTCATCATGAGGCTGACGCTCTTTTCGACTTTAATTTCGTGATATGATTATCTGTCCTTATCTGTTTTTCCATTAGTGTCATCAGAAGAGTATCTTCTAACTGAAATATTAAGCAAATAGTAGTTTTATATTAGTTCATCTCCCCTTTTTTTTGCAGTTTTTGGCCGGGGCTGGGTTTGAACTTGCCACCTCTGGCATATGGAGCTGGTGCCCCTACTCCTTTGAGCCACAGGCGCCGCCTAAGTTCATCTCTTTTGAGAAGTACAAAATTGCTCTGTAATAGTCAACCTTACGCCTGTGACTTTAGGCGTCCTGGTGTTCAAGTCTGTCACCCTGCTTGTGTGCCCACCACAGTTCTTTGCTCAAGGCTCAGGAAAGAAGGGAAATCATTCATAGAAAAAACATCCTATTTCTTATGAAATGAAGAATGCTATTTCATCATTTTCTTCTTCAGTTCATGATATTTGGTTTTAGGGAAGAAAGGAGAAATCGTGAATGCTCTGTGTGGGCCCTCAAAAGGTGAAAGTCCGTTGATTTTATTTTGCTCATGTGTTCAATCAATCCCTTTCTTGCAGGAAATGAAATTGTTGTTTGTAATTTTATTTAACATGGACTGAAGATTTGGAGACTATTAGTTTTTTCTACGATTTTTATTTGATGGTTTTACGCCATCTACTTTAGATGTAGATAATTGAGTATTTTGTAGTTCGGAGTGCCTGAATGTCCTTAATGAAACAATGACGTACACAGGAGTGAAAACAGTTAATACATTTATTTCCTTCTCTTTGTACTGATCCAAAAGCGAAGCATTAAATTGGCTTTAGTTGTACTTTTGCCTTGATCGTAGTCCAGCTCTCGGGCATGAAATGAGACGTGAGAGTGAGACACACCTGTGAAAGCCCAGCCTGCAGTTTTGCATGTGTAGGAAATGATAATTTTTCACGTAGTTGCAGTTTGCTAATTAAACAATTTGTTTGAAGTATAATTAGATGATAATAGTTTTAAAATCTGCCAAAAATGTTTTTGGTTGAAAATTGTGTTCAGTGAGGGCCGTAACTGCAGAAATATAACCGCTAATAAAAAACATGGGTGGATTAATTTATAGTCCCTGTCACCTTCTCCAGCCATCGTCATCAGATACGTCTGGGTTGTGGGGCGGCTGGTTGCTAATGAGGCGAAGTTCTCTGTTCTCCGTGAGACACAGACCAACATGTGCCTGGCCCAGGCACATGTTTACCAGAAGTGTTGGTGAAGTGTTTGAATGTGGAACTTTCAATAATAGCACTCAAGGTTTTGCTGGGTGGCTCACGCCTGTAATCTTAGCACTCTGGAGGCAGAGGTGATGAATTGTTTGAGCTCAGGAGTTCAAGACCAGCCTGACCAAGAGGGAAACTCAATTTCCACTAAAAGTAGAAAAATTAGCCAGGCGTTGTGGTGGGCGCCTGTAGTCCCAGGTACCCAGGAGGCTGAGGCAAGAGGATCACTTGAGCCTAGGGATTTAAGGTTTCTGTGAGTTATGATACTACACCACTCTACCAAGGGCACAAAGTGAGACTCTGTCTCAAAAAAAGGAAGAAAGAATAATAGCACTCAAAACATTGTATCCTTTTTACTAGTCAGCTCTTTTCTTGAGTGAGGGACTGCCATTTACCTGAAGAGGATATGCCTGTGTCATCAGTAATGTGCTTGTAGGGAGCGGGGCACACACAATGACCCTGTTTTTTTGTGCCCTGGGTCCTTGTTCTGGCCAAGGTGGGCTCTGGGTGTGACCCACAAAGCCATTGGAAGAAACCATGTTCACGGTGGTTTTGCTTCTCAAGTCGATCTCCTTTATCTTTCAGAGACCTACCTACCTTCTCTACTTACTATTTCACGCTCTTAAAACATACTCTCCTCATTGTAACTTGAGAAGCAAAAATATAATTCAATGAGGACATTTTTGGTGTTCATGCTGAAACCCCGGTGATCTTTCTAAACTTAAATGTATGCATTTATCTTTTTCAAACCCAGGCACTTCCTTTCCTCAGCCGGGTTTCTGGCCTCTTGACAGTTACTTCCTAAAATGTAACATTTGCGGTTAGTAGATTTGGTGGGGGGGGGGGGGCGTAGATTCTGATTTGAGCATAATCTCATTGTGTAAAGATTGCTTTGAAGTTGCTTCAGGACCTACTAAATCTTCTGCATGTCTTTTTCTGCATGGTCTGGGTTTTTCCAAAGTTTAGATTAATTCTTCTTCTTCTTCTTCTTCTTTTTTTTTTTTTTTTTTTTTTTAGACAGTGTCTTACTATGTCGCCCTGGGTAGAGTGCTGTGGCATTACAGCTCACAGCCACCTCCAACTCTTGGGCTTAAGCGATTCTCTTGCCTCAGCCTCCAAAGTAGCTGGGACTACAGGCACCTGCCACAACGCCTGGCTATTCTTTTTTTATTTTTATTTTTATTTTTTTTGAGACAGAGCCTCAAGCTGTCACCCTGGATAGAGTGCTATGGCATCACAGCTCACAACAACCTCTAATTCCTGGGCTCAAGCGAGTCTCTTGCCTCCGCCTCCCAAGTAGCTGGGACTACAGGCGCCCGCCACAATGCCCGGCCATTTTTTGATTGCAGCTGTCATTATTGTTTGGCGGGCCCTAGCTGGATTCGAACCCGCCAGCTCAGGTATGCCTGGCTATTCTTTCTTTCTTTTCTTTTCTTTTTTTTTTTTTTGTAGTTGTCATTGTTGTTTGGCAGCCCCGGGCTGGGTTTGAACCCTCCAACTCCGGTGTATGAGGCTGGTGCCCTAGTCACTGAGCTACAGGTGCCAAGGTTAGATTTCTTTTTTTTTTGAAATCCCACTGTTGATCCCTAGTCCCCACCGGCCAGTCACTACTTAAGATAATAAAGTGGAGTCAGCTTGTTCTCAAGTGCTTTAAATTCTTGGAAGCTTCTAAGAATTTTCCCTTTTGAGCCTCTGCCCAGGTTTCCCTGGGGCACAGCAGGGTGGGTCCGCATGGCCAGGTGCAGGTGTGACTTTCCATTTCTCTTTCTCAGTGCCATCGCTTCACTTCTGAGGGCCTGGCTTGACCAATGTGCCGAAGATTTCCGCGAGCCCCCGCACTTTCCTTGCTTGCAGAAACTGCTGGATTATCTAAAACGGATGATGCCAGGCTCCGACCCAGAGAGAAGGGCACAAAATCTTCTTGAGCAATTTCAGAAGCAAGAAGTGGAAAATAACAGTGAGTACTTGTTTGCTCACAGAGAAAAAGCTTGATTCTAATTCTCTAACCTCCATGGGGGAGAAATGTTCTCCCTGTACTGGCTCAATACAGGAAACCTTGGGACCCTCAGAAGGACGAGCCCCTGGAGGGTGGTGGGTGTCATGTTCTCAAGGTCATTGACATGCTAATTATACAGCGGAGAGTTTGAGCAAAGGAAGAGCTTTTCAAGACCTCCTGGTCTGGTCCCCTCATTAGTTTATAGATAGGAAACTGTAGAAACTGCAGCAGAGAGAAATTAAGTCGTTTTCTAAGGCTTCTTCTATCGCTAAGAAGAAAAGAGTGGTCTGTCTCCTTGATGAGTTTTTATTCTCCCATATCGACATGTACCATGCTGGACCTGAATTTGCTTTCTTTTTTTTTTTTTTGGCCAGGGTCAGGTTTGAACCCGTCACCCCCCGCATATGGGGCCAGCGCCCTACTCCTTGAGCCACAGGCGCTGCCTGAATTTGCTTTCTATTACTTGCCCAATTGTTCCTTCTATCGCGTGTAAACCCCATCAGAACCTCCTCATCCAGCAGGCAAGGAGTTAAGTTTAATTCTGATCCTGCCCTCCCAAAAGCTCGGAAAAGGTGTTTCTCCTTGAGCACAGAAACCCGTGCCAGTGTGGATTACTGTCACTTAGTATCTTGGATGGCCTCATCAAGGGAAGTTTCTGTGGCCATTCTTTCCTATTTGAGGAACTGACCCCCTGTGTTCAAGGACAAAGGAAAAGCCACCACTGCAGGTTGTAGGGTGCTTGGGAACTATGAGGCTTTGCAGAAAGTCAGAAAGAGGTTAGGGGAAGCTTCCAGTGTGACGTTTTGTCCCTCACTGGGGTGCTGGGTGATGGTTGCTGTGGCAGCTAACCCACTTGGGACTTGTGACAGGCATTTCCATGAAGGGATGCCTGATTTCCTCCGTCAGGGAGAGGAAACGATCCTCAGCAGCTCAGCTCCGACCAGGGAAGCTTCGTCAGCTCCAAAGAAAACAGCCTCACATTCCAAACAATACCTGCTGAATTTTTTATGTATGGGGGACCAGAGAGAGGGAAATGCAATGGCGTCATTGGAAACTGTCTGCCAAATAGCTGTATCTCAGATGACTTCATCTGCCAGGAATGTTTGAGTACCAGGGCCACTCGCTCCTCCAGCTGCAGACCTCGGCTCCCCTCCTGGCCTCCACGCCTGGCTGTGTGCTGGAGCCTGGCTCTCCCCAGTGGGGCTGCCCCTGGCTCCGCGCCTAATTGGAGAACCGGAGGGACCAGTCGTTCATTGTTGCCAGCCCAGGGACTGGAAGGCAGAGCTCATTTGGCAGTCTGAGGCAGGAGAGGGGGGACTGCCTAGGTTCTCATATGCTTGTTTTACCCAGTCTCACACTGGCAGAGGTCACAAGCTCTCCTATATGGTTTTCAAAAGTGGAATTGTGCTTCCAGTTTTTACTTATCTCTGGCAGAGAATCAAAAGCAGAAAACAGCGAAGGCATGGACTATGCCTCAGAAAGGACCATGCGATCTTCGCGCACAGCAGCATTCTAGACTTGTATTGGCTGCTGTTTGTTGAATGAATGAGCTCGAACCTTAGTACATCCCTCCTTAGCGGAGGTGGGTCAGCCTCTGCATTGCTGGCAAGAAGGATAAGAGTCCCTGAAGGATGAAGGATCTGAACCCCTGTTTTGGTTCCCAGATGTCATATTCCTCCATGCAAGGAGAGAGTGCACCAGAGTTGTGTGGAGGAAAAGTGGTGAAATTGCATTCTTTAAGGCCTCCACATTATAGGGCTTAGGCTTTCTTTAGCTTTATGCGTTTTGTCCCAAGGGGGCAGGTAGCGATCTCCTCCTACATTTTCCAGTCATAGCCCAACCCCCTTCACATGAGACATTCAAGTTTGGGGTAAGCAGGCCATCCTTAAGTCACATACCTCCCACCAGGGTAGGCAGGTACCCACATGCTGCCGTGAATAGGGGATGTGGTGTAGGTCCACTTAGCAACCCCTTTTCCCTTACACAATTTTTTTTTTTTGTAAGACAGAATTTATTCACAGAAAACATTAAGGCTCCTGGTAGAGGGAGAGAATTCTAGTGGGGAGAGAGAAGCTCTCTCCGTTTCTCTCCCAGTCTTTCCCCATCTCCTCCTTTAGGCCTTTAGTCTCAGGGTATATATAGGTGTGTGGGGTCCTTGGCCAGGAAACGATTGAATACAGTCCCTTCCACCAGGGGCAAGGCGAATGAATGTATCAATGAATGGATACAGTCCTTTCATGGAATTGAGGCCTAGGAAGTTCACAAGAAATTGACCTAGGCATAGGAGATGGGGGTTCCACATTTAGTCCTAAGTGTGAAGTGAAGGAGACACCAAGGCACAGG
>CAUYON010020464.1:0-11106 GCA_963573935.1 Arctocebus calabarensis
CTACCTCCTTACTCGGCTCTCGATCAGGGAAAAGGAACAAACAGAAAAGAGGTTCAACGTTCTGCCGACAGTCCCCTTGCCTCCTTTCAGAAGCCAAGGGGAATTATAAAGTTTTCTCCCCAATGGCCTCTCCCCAGCGAGCTGGAGGTAAGTGTCCATCTCCAGTAGGATGGCTACAGAGAAAAGCAGGAGAGAATAAAGTGGTCCCATGACTTACCCTTACCACAGATGTCTTTTGCTCCTGGCTGGCTTGCGAAATCTGATACCGGAATTTCAGGTTCTTGGTCTCGGCGATTCGAAGAAGGAATCGACAGACCACAAAAGTAGTGGTAAGTCAGGATTTATTTACAAGAAAGAAGAATTACAAGAGGAAAAACCAAACCTCCAGGCAAAGAGGACTCAGGAGGGGAACAAACTCTCCTGCTCCTTCTCCAAGGTCCAGCCGAGGTCTGCCTTAGAGGGGAACAAGCTCTCCTGTTCCCTCTCTGAGGTCCAGCCGAGGTCTGCGCTCAGGGGTTTATATAGTCCTAGGGAGTTGTTTTGCCAAAACTTCTTAAGGCGTGGGTGTTTATCAGTTACAGCCAGCTGTCTAAGGAAGACCCTGGCCCTGGAAACTGACATGATATTGACCAGTCAGATGTGCAGGAGGAGACAGCAAGGCTCCAGTGTCTTCCGCACAGGCTTTGGGCCCTTCCGGCAAGCTGGTTCCTCCATCTGCCATAGCATCAGCACCACCAGCGCCAAGGCGGCGGTTGTAGGGCTGCTTTGTCCTGCATCAACAGGATTCTCACTTTTCCTCCTATGTCATTTTCCTTGGTTTTTTTCATTTTTCCTTATAGGTTCAACTATCTCCTCTACCAGTTCTGAAGGCCACTGTGAAACTTTTCCCAGTTTTTCATTCAGAGACCTCGTGTTGAGAAGGCTAAGCTTGGCCCTAATGGTAGTACTGCATTTATTTGTCCATAGAAATGGCAAATGCTACACATCAAGGACTTTTTCCCCAAACTCCTTATTCTGGAGAGAACATTCAACTCAACACTGGTCTTAATCTTACTAACTTACTAATAATTCAGATTATGTCTTGACAAAAAGTTATTTTACGTTGTTTTTCTTTTCCAAATTATGTATAATAAAGCAACATTTAAATTTAGTGAATGATTGGTGTAAAAAGTATGCAAAATTAGGTTTCTTGAAGAATTCTTCTCCATATATTATTTCAAAAGAGACCAGTGATTTTACACAAAGGTAATGTGTATCACTTTGAAGTTGTCTCAGCTATCCCAGTAGAAGACTATTTCTGTTGGCAGAGGAAAAAATAAACAAACAAACAAACAAAAAACACTCATTCCACTGTGAAGAATGGGGATAAAAGCAAAAAGAAATTATCTTCTCTTCCTTTAAAACCTACCTCCCCACTCTCAGTCATAAAATATAAAAGTAAAACAGAGCCCTGTCACTCCAAGCAAGTCCTACAGAAGAGAAGCCTGGACATGCTCTAGAGTTTTGTCAGAAATGCAGAACCTCCAGATCAACCCCTGACTTACTGAAGGAAGAGCTACTTTTTAACAAGGCTCAGAGGTGATTTATGCACAGTCAAGTTTCAGAAGCCCTAGAACTGAGGAGAGATAGGCAAGAGAGAGTGGGGAGAAGGAGGGAGTTTGGAGGAGAGTAAGATAATTGTTTGGGTAGGCCAGAGTTATAGATATTCTATTATCAGGACTTAAATGCGAGCATCTCTACAAAGAGGCACAACGGAGAACAAACTTGATATTTACAATTAGTTTTCTTAGATGAGTTTTCTATCCTCTACACTTGTGGCTGGCTGTCTCCCAGATAACCACTGTCTATTTTAACAATGTCACTATTTAAATATACAGGATAGTTGACAAGATAATTCTCAACTACTGCTGAGAAATTTAGAGAAAGTTATTGTTGTGACATTATGGGTAAAGTGTTCATTGCTTCACCAAGTTGAAAATGGGGATTGAAAAAAAAAAAAAAGCATATTCTCCCGTCATTTTGGCCCTGTCTCACACTGAAGCCAAGTGTAGCTGAGCAAAGCCAAATGAGACTGACCCAAAAATCAGGTCCACTTAGACACTGCGATTGAACAGAACCCAGGCCATGAAATGGAATCCCAAGAATTCAGCTATTACTTTTTTGATGCTAACAGCTAAAAAGAATAACTTGTTGGTCTTTGTGAACTTTTCTACACTATATAACTATCTCCTGGCCACTTATGTGGACTTGGCTTTGTTTAAAAATAAAAAAAGTATTACCATTTTATCTCAGTTTTATCACCTATTAAATGATTGTGCGTGACAGCTCCCAGGACCACCCTGGTATTTCCACCTGCCCTGTCAGTATTCCCTCAGAGTATCTGATCTCTAAGAGTAATTTAACTAATAACACTTTGTTCTCTGGTCCCTACTGCTTCAGAGGATCCTGAAAAGGTATTGCCCTTGGATTTTTGGAGTTCTTAAGTTCTACACTTATTCAATTTGTCAGAAACATTTTATCAACTAAAATATTTATATTGTGAAAATTTCTACACATGGCAATATTTTTAACCTAATGTTGATCATTATTTTGCTTGTGATAAAAAGTGCTGTCATTAGGTATTTCAATGATTGTGGTATGCTAGTTAACAGGCATTCTGATACCATATGTTAAAACTATTATCTGCAGATGCACATATCTATATATAGGAAAACAAAGCAAGAACTCTTGATTTATAAATGCTAATATTTTATACAAAAATGATCTATATTCAGGACTTCTGGAGTCTCAAAACATCTATGGATGGCTCTCTATAATGTAATAGAGCATCATAGTTCAGAATATTCTACTTACTCTCGTTAACCTCAAATTTCTTAATATTGTGCCTTAGTTTCCTTATCAAAAAAATTAAATAATAGTGCCTACTTCCTAAGTTGGAACTTGAGCATTAAACAAGATAATGTGTGTAAACCACAATCTCTGAGTACTAGCAAGCATCCTATTAACATGAGCTTTATTGTTTCATGCAATCCTCAAAGCAAAAGGTCACATTATTCAAAAGAATTATTATTCAGTTAGCCTAAATCTACATATCAGGTGACTTCTTTGTGTTTTTTACATATAAATGCTATCATAAAGACTTGTCTCAGTGTGCCCACTGCATCATTGAGAAAAAACATAAGACCTCATTACTATTGTGATTCCTACTGGTATAGTTTCATTTGTTCTTAAGGTCTGCCTCTTAAGAATGGCATAAGCCCAGATGGTCATTCCGTAGGATAGCCCTAACCAGAAATTAGGCTCATCTTGTGGTGTTGGTTAGGTGAGACATAATGAAATAAACCAGAAATGCATGAAACACAACAAATTCATTACTTACAGGTCTCAGAGAGATGGGGGTGCCACCGTGATGCTGACAGAAGTCTGGGAGCATCAGGGTGCTCAACAAATGAATGAAGTGTGAGGAGCCAGAAAGAAAGAGGGTGTGAAAAAGAATGAGAGGGAGCTCAATGGGACCATACCTTTGTTAGGTTCGGTTAATTAATGATATCTCTTAGGCTTTCCTGTGGAGGTTATGGATTGGAAAGTTTAAAGAATACATTCACCAATGGGGATCTTATTTACACTAATATGGTGTAAATATCTAATATGTAATGGTGTTGACCATTAGATATTACCATGATTGGCAGCTGTAGGGTAGGTTGGATTTTTCTGTAAGATGAGGAAAAAGAGGGCTATGTTGCAAACCACCACACAAGGAAGGGAAGGATTGTCTAGGCCAAAGGAGACAGGGTACAGCTGGGTTTCCAACAACTTGTCAGGCCTAAAAATTGAAGTCAAGGCAGGAACTATATTAAATAAATTCATGACATTAATGCTTCACCTCACACTAGATTGTCTCTCTCAGATTCTTTGGGAAACAGCCAGGGCATTAATCAATCAATCACAGCACATGTTTGCTCTCATGTCTCCTTAAATATTCTCTAAATCCTCAAAGCATCTACATTGTTCAACCCTTCTACAATTCTCAGCAGCAGAGGGAAGAGACAAGAAGGTAGAGTGAAAGGTAGATTGGAGGCAGATTGCGCTAAGGCCAGGCTCTCTGGAAGAAGACACCAAGCTCAGAGTCGATAGTCCCCTTCAGACCTTTGCTTAGAAGAGAGCACTGGGAATCAAGGCCATGGTGATGGGGGCCAAAGTGAAGAAGGGAAGTGACCTGCTCTGTGAGATCGAGGAAGGCTTTTGGACACAGAAGGGTCAGAAGACTCCACACTCCTGGGGCTCCACACTTCCCCTGCAGATGCAGCAATTGTAGCTACAGGAGGACCCCTCCCCTCTAGGAAGCTGACCCAAGATGTTGTCAGGTGGTGGCTTTGATCTATAGAGATGGCATGACAGGGTCCCACTGCTTCCTGAACTCTGGGTGTTGCCACTAGTGCCATTCTGAGGTCCTGACTGAGGTCAGATTATTACTGCTGCCCCCACATCACCCCAGCTGTACTGAGGAGAGTGGAGAGGTTGGGAGTTCTGGTGCACCCCAGGCTTGGGTGAAGTGTGCCCAAACTGCAGGGCAGGCAGATGAGGCACCCACAAATCCTGTGCCTGATGCTACTATTTGGGTAGCCATACCCAAACACAGCTGCCTTGGAAGCAGATGGACTGCATGCCTGGTAGCCCTATTTCTGCCATTGCCACCAAGGTAGCACCACTACCAAAGGACCAGGTCAGGGTGAATGACCACACCACCTCCACTGACACAGGTGGAGAGAATACTAGGCCCTGAGGTCAGGTTGCCCTATCCTCACGTGCCTGCCAAATGCTGCCCGCCACATGCCCATCTCACATCACCCACCTGTGACAACCCCTGGGGAACAGGGAGATGCAAGAGAGCACAGTGTTAATTACTCACAGCACGCCTGCCCCTCACCTGCTGGCTCAGTCTCTCAAGTAGGATTCAAACTTGCCACCTGGTGACCTTTCCCCTGCTCTTTAGTGGGAAAAAGAGTCCCCAGCAGAGTAGAACATGTGTGCTACATGGCCATCTGTTTGGGCTCACAGAGCAGGTTCCAGATGGAAAGAAACCAGCAAAAGAACTCTCATGAGATGAAAAAACAGAGTGCTTTGACATTTCCAAAGGATCACACTAGAGCTCTGGCAATGGACTTCAACCAAAAGGAAATTGTTGAAACGTCAGATATAGAATTCAAAATATGCATGGCAAGTAAAATTAATGGGATAGGTGAGAAAGTGGAAAGCCCACACAGAGAAAGCAAAAAAATAACAAAGGGCATGAATGAAATCTTCACTACATTACTGGGTAATAAATTCCTTGTTCTGACGGCTTCTGCATGTTCCAGCACCTGCACCACCTCTGGGGTTTTCTACAAGCCTCTTCTTGACCTCTTTTTGTATTCCTTCTTTTGTTCTGTGGCCACCACCCAACAAATGTTTCTTTACACTGATGGGATGAATGCTTTCTCAAATCACTCCTCCTCATTTCAAAAGTGCACTACAGGAGGGATATGCTACAAGTTGCTTATAACTTTGTGTGACTGAAAGTAAATACTTAAATCTGTCAGAGCTACATGCTCTTTCTAAAATTTATTTTGGACTCCAGGTTGTTCTATTTTCTTTGTTTTCATTCTTCCCCTAAAATGGCCATAAAGACACAGTCATTAATGTGTTATACTGAATGAAAATCACTCTTGTCACATCATTAGACACCGTGGTTTTTATAATTCTTGCAAACAAACCTAAACTTCTTACCATGGATATCAAGACGCAAGTGATTTGGTTTCTCTACCTTCTAGATCCCATCTCTTTTCTGACTTTTGCTCCTTTACTTAGATCCAGCCACACAAGTTTTAGTTTTTGTTTGGGTTTTTCCTTTTCCTGAAGACTGCCAGAATTGTTTTCACCCTAGCGTGTTTTATTGGTTCGTTCCATTCCATGGAATATCCTTTTCCCAAATTTTACATGATTCCTTTATAAATTTTTTTAATTTTATGAATAACAATTATCTGAACCTAATTTATTACATAATGTTTTTGTCTGTCTCTTTATTTCCCCTCCATAAAGGTGGTTTCATAAAAGCAGAGACTTTGCTTTTGTTTGCTGCTGCTTTGAACTCCATGCTTAAAATATGGCAATGCACATAGTAATTATTCAGTTAATATTTGATGAAATCATTAATAACTGGTATTCCCAGCTTCATAGTCATAGCAATAAAATACCAACATTTATCTGATATACATTATATGTTGTATATCTCAGTACATTCTAAGCACTTTATATGAATAATCTTAATTAATCTTGCCAGTATCCATATGAGTTTATTATTATACTAATAATTTCAGGCCTATTTAACTAGAAAGTACTAACCTAGATATCCAAAGCTAGTTATTCTGACTTCATGACCTAACGCAAATATTACCTAGATTACTATAAATCTTGTTACAAAGCATACAAACCTCAAGTTTTGCTATTTGTAAAATAGGTTACCAGTACTTACTTCAGAAGATCCCATGAGGGAAGCAGAAATTTATGCTTAGCATATGCTGTGATGTAGAGAGGCTCACAGGGAATGATGAATAAATGGTTATTTGTATGAGGATGACGGTGGTGGGAGTTCTGATGGTAATGTGACTGATACTCTGTGAGGTGACTAGCACAGGCTTAGCTTCTCCACCAATATGAATTCAGGCTCAACTGGCCAAAGCTGGAGTGTGGCCAGGACAGAAATAGTATGAGGGTGCAGTATGGGGTATTGAGGAGTCTTAGGAAAAGTCATGCTCCTAAGTCTGAGGATGAGAGCTGACACCTCGGACGAAGAATCTAAGCTTCAGAGTGGGAACTCTAAGGTTGCCAGTGAATGAAGAGAGAATTTGACATAAGGAAAAAGTAAGTTAAGGGCAAGCTCTTGGTTTGGGGTAAAAAATAATTTTAGGATAAACAAATGAAGAAGACCCACAAGATTCACATCATGATAATGATTGTCAGATTGTCTGCCAGCCGGTGCCAGGGACATAAGGAAACATGAGCAACAATAAAAGTAACAACTGTAACTAGGGCTTCTGAATGAGCTGAGGGGGTTTATTTACTTATTTGTTTAGAGATAGTGTAACTTTGTCACCTTCAGTAGAGTGCCCTGGCATCATAGGTCGCAGCAACCTCAAGATCTTGGGATCAAGGGATCTTCTTGCCTCAGACTCCTGAGGAGTTGGGACTATAGGCACCTAATACAGCACAGGGCTAAGTTTTCTATTTTTAGTAGAGACAGATCTGTCTCTTGCTCAGGATGGTCTTGAACTCCCAAGGCCAAGCCATCTACCCACATTGGTCTCTCAGGGTGCCAGGATTACAGGCAAGAGCCACCATGCCTGGCCAGTGTGAACATTTTAACAATGTTTATTTTTCCAATCCATGAGCATGAATATTTTTCCATGTGTTCTTGTCAACTATGATTTATGTCATTAATATTTTGTAGTTCACCTTGAAGAGATATTTCACCTCCTTGGTTT
The DNA here is from genome assembly GCA_963573935.1 of Arctocebus calabarensis. Taxonomy (NCBI): domain Eukaryota; kingdom Metazoa; phylum Chordata; class Mammalia; order Primates; family Lorisidae; genus Arctocebus; species Arctocebus calabarensis. The sequence goes on from CAUYON010020464.1 coordinate 7,521, forward strand.
GGTATATTCCTAGATATTTTCTTTTCTTTGCAGGTATTATAAGTGGTATTCAGTTCTTGATTTGACTCTCATCTTGACTGATTTTAGTATACAGAATTACTACTCACAAATGTACATTGATTTTGTAACCTGAAATTTTGCTGAATTAATGTATCAATTCTAGGAGTCTTTTGTTGGAGTCTTTATGATTTTCTAGAGATAAGATTAAATTGTCAGCAGACAGGGATGGTTTGACCTCATCTTTCTTGATTTGTATTCCCTTTATTGCTTTCCCTTTCCTGATTACTATGTCTATGACTTCCTATAGTATGTTGAATAGAAGTCAGCCATATTTATTTTCTAGAAAGAGATATAACTATTTTATTTGAAAATGTTGAGAAATATATAGTCTACTAGAAATTATGCCCTTTGCAGCTTCTTAAACATAGATTAAAAATGTAGATGTTAACTTAGAAAAGAATTACAATTTTCTTAAAGTTACTTGAGTTAAAAACCGTTGCTCAAGCTCAAGGGATATATTCAGTAAATAACTCTGGTTTCAAAAATTACAGCAAGAAAGAATGAATTGGTGTAATTGGATAGTGAGCACATAGGGATTTGTGAGTTCTATCTTTCTTCCTCACCTTTAGGTTTTCATTCCATGAAGGCATAAGATGCCAAGGGAGTAAAAAAAAAAAACACACATATTCTAGTGTTTTTGGTAAAATAGGCTCTCAAAATGTCTTCAGAATGGTGCATGAGTAGCAGAAATATTTCTATTCCCTAGAGTGTGTTGGTAAGTGGTAGAAAGCTCTTTTGCCCTGAACAGTTTGCAACAAGAACAAGAGATAACTCAGAAGACACTTGTGAATTTATGTGAAAGTTAAAGAGAAAAATGATGTCAATATAGATAATTGCCATGAAATATTAACTGAGCTATTTAGATATAAGAAGTAAAAGAAACAAATACTCAAATGAAAGAAATTATTTTATTCTCCTTATTGAGAAATAATAACATCCATTATAAGGATTCCTCTTATTTTATTCTCATCACAAAACTATAATTTCTGTGGATATTATAACTTCAATTATATAGAGAGTTACAATTCAAAAGAGATTAAATAATATTTCTGAGTTATACCATTTATAAGTGAAAAAGTTGGCATGGAACTTTAACCAGAATTTGAGGTTCATTTTGATATAATAAAAACATTGAATGTAGCTGGTAGGTGGATTTTTGAGTGTATAATCTCTGAATACACACATATCCCCGTGTATGTGCACATAAAAAGATTACCAGGATTCCATTGAAAGTGCCTGTTAAGTGTGGCTTGGGTAGAATCTCCTACATTTTTTGTTTACCAAGTCTTGGTATTCCAATTAGTGAGATAAGGTAACTATTGATGTCAAAATACAACTTACAACTGCTAGTTCACATTATCTCAGAAGAAGATACTCTAAAGTTCTAATTCCTCTTTTTACTCAACATGACTTGGCAGAGAAGAAAAGAGGATTACAATTTATCCCCCAAATCAATTGAAAAGATTAAAACATAAATACAAAAAAGAATTTAAAAAAAATTTTATTTCTTCTTCTATGTAGAATAGTAGGAATAAAATTATAAAAGGGTCTAAGAATGTAGAAAATTCCTTTTAGCTCATGAGCCAAAGATTGTATGTATAATGAAAAATATCCAGAAAAACTACAGGAATTACTTTTATTTTCATAATAATTTTTTCATATATCTATTTGCTTTATACAAATAATTATAGTTTTGATCTTAAAAAATCTGTGGGTAACTCATATTTTGAATGAATAATTCAGAGATAACAATACATTAAGAAATACAAATTCACCCTGCTTTTTTACTTGAGATTTGAGAGGTAATCTTACATAGATTAAAGAGTGTTAATGTATTTGGCATAATGTCATTCTTTAATAGCATTTTTGTAGATAACATTCAAGCATAGCAACCTAATAGCCCTGAGAAATAAACAATGCAAATGATGTGGAGCATAAGACGACAATAGACAATTACTCCCAATGGAATTTTTTAAATTTTAGAGTTAATGCTTTTGACTCTACATACCTATACACTATAACGGTAAAATTGCTCTGAAACCATAAAAATTATAATGTATATCAAAGTTCCCTTTAAGAAATTGATAATGAAGTCTGTTTATTGTCATGTACATAGAATTTGTTGTGATTTGTTTTGATTTTCTTGGAGAGGCTTAAAGGAGGATAGTATTGTTAAATTTTATGAAAAAAATTTCACAATAATCTACAATTTTCTCATTATATATATAATTCAAAAGAATTCTCGGGCAGTGTCTGTGCCTCATCGAGTAGGGCGCCAGCCCTACATACCAAAGATGATGGGTTCAAACCCAGCCTCGGCTGAACTGTAAAACAGAAAAATAGCTGGGTGTTACCGTGGGTGCCTGTAGTCCCAGCTACTTGGGAGGCTGAGGCAAGAGAATGGCCTAAGCCCAGGAGTTGGAGGTTGCTGTGAGCAGTGTGACGCCACAGCACTCTACAGAGGGTGATAAAGTGAGACTCTGTCTCTACAAAAAAAAACCCCAAAAACCAAAAAAGTATAATTCAATAGAATTCTTAATGCTTCTGGTTAAATAAATACTTTTGCTTATATATTATCTCTTTTTTGGTCTAGATTTTAGCTTCTTAACAGGCTGTAAAATTAAGTTCAACGTATCTTTTGACATCAGCTATCAGAAGACATACCCCTTTTTTCTTTAACTTTTTTTTTACTTAAGTAAGAGATGTGAGACATCAGCAATACATTAAAGTTGTGAAAGTACATTAAATATTTTTCAACTAAGGTTAAGTTGAAATATAATCCAGACAGATACTGAAAAATAATCAGCCCATTAGGGAATAGTCCAGAATTATCAAGTTGGAAGATGTGTTGAGACATCTTTTAATTTTTGTTTTTGTTTTTTCTTTTTTTCAAGGGGTACAATGTGCTGGTTTCACATACAGTCTGAAATATTTTCATGAAACTGCTTTACATAGCCTTCATGGCATTGTCTTAGTTATTGTATGAAGACATTTGTATTCTGCATTTAGTAAGTTTCACCTGTACTCTTCTAAGATGCACGGTAGGTGTGGCCTCACCAATTACCCTCCCCCCTTCCAATCTCCCCTCTCCCCTCCCTTGCCCCTTTCCCCATATACATGTGCTATAATTGGGTTATAGCCTTAATATGAAATCTATAAACTACCTTCATAGTAGGGATGAGTACATTGGATACTTTTTCTTCCATTCTTGAGATACTTTGCTGAGAGGTACTTTTCTTTCATCCATGTAAACATGAAAGAGGTAAAGTCTCCATCTTTCTTTATGGATGAATAATATTCCATGGTATACATGTCCCGCAATATATTAATCCATTCTTGAGTCAATGGGCACTTGGGCTTCTTTATGACTTAGCAATGGGAGAAAATATTTGCAAGTTATGCTTCCGACAAAGGTTTAATAACCAGAATCCACAGAGAACTCAAATGTATTAGGAAAAAAAGAACAAGTGATCCTATCTTAGAATGGGCAAAGAAATTGAAGAGAAACTTCTCTAAAGGAGACAGG
>CAUYON010020467.1:0-16904 GCA_963573935.1 Arctocebus calabarensis
GAAGGTTGATGCCTCCTTCCCTACCTTGCCCCTCTGTCACACCCAGTCGGTGGTAACAGTTGTGATCCAGTTTCCTCCAATGAGCAGATGCTCCAGAGGTTTGCGCCTGCCTAGGTCACAGTGAGGTCTGTGGCTCCACAATCAGTCTGCTACTCCCTGTCATTGTTTAGCAGGGGGAGGTGAGGCCTGACAACCTGGTTACTTGATAGGGGCTGGGACGATTCACTCAGTTCCAGCCCTGTCCCTGATTGATGTTGCTGCTGGAATAAGTTCACAGAATTTATTTCTGTCAAGGCTATTTTCTCTGATCAGACTGGGGCTGCAAATGGGTTTTACTCAGTCTGTGAGTTCTAGCCCTTTGTCTCAGCTTTCATCCCCTGAGGGCCAGATTAAGCAAAGCAGCCCCTCTGCGAGTATTCTAATCCCTGCACTGTGTCTGGGCTGGTAGCGCCTCAGGCAAATCCTTCACGTGCCTTGGTTGCTGGTCTCTCTGCCAGCACCGGAGGAGCCGCCCACTTCCCCTGGCTGCCCAGAAGACTGGCAGTGTCTCCTCAAAACATCCCCAGGGGTGCAGTTCTCCAGCAATTGTTCCCGGAGCTGGTCACGTCTCTTGCCTCAGGAGACCTTCCCACAAGCCAGGTCTCCCCTCGGCTCACTCCCCTCTCACCACTTGCAAGCCGGAAAACCAGCACATTTCAGCAACAGTCTGTGCCCATCCACACCCCTCAAGAAAATCTCCAAGAATCTGGACTCTGTGGAGAACAGACCTCCAGACCTTGGGGTGAGAGTGGAGGGGAACACCAGGAACACCAACTTGCAGGTAGAGAGTATATACAGTTTTATGCCTGGCTGGAGAGTGCTGCGGCACCCTAGTAGGGGAACAGGTCTGGTTTTTAGAGGGTCTCTCCTGTGGGGTAGAGTGGGAGGACATCTGAAGTCTGCTCACTTGTTTGTATGGAGATGTGGAGTATACTGTGAACCTCTCTCATGGGGGAAGGGACTCCCATACGCTTGGTGATGTGCTCTGTACCTTTTTGTATGTGTCCTCGGGGTCTCAGGTCGCCCCAACAGGGTTGATGTGCACTCTTCGACCTTTTCTTTTGGCTCAGATCAAAACCATCGACTTTCTTGATGAGTTTCTGTCCTTTAACTCTCCTTCTGTACGGGAACCTCTGCAGAAAGCTGCCGACAGAGCGCCATCTTGGCTCCTCCCCCATGTTACTGGGTTTTGAGATGATTTCTCACATGGCAAAATAACTGAAACAGTCCCTTTAACTGTAAGTAGCAGAACCACATTTCAGATGAGCTCAACCCAACAGGAAGAAACTCTTGTGAGGGTACAAGCACATCTCATCATAAGGGAATGCAAACAGACACTGAAAAGTCATCAGGGATGAAGGAAAGCATTCATTCCATTTGTCTGTGGGTGAATCTATCTCAGCTTGTTCTAAATCTGATTTAGGTTTTGTCTCTTAGCAGGTCATTATATAGTAATCTGTATCTCATCAATTTGGGCTGTAAGCAGAGACCGATATTAATATTTACCAGCATGGTCTTACATTTCTAGAAGAGAAATACTCTGTCAAGGTCCCCCTAGTTAATTTTGGCCATGAGGTTGAATATCCTATGAACATGCTGGAGTCCATCTCTATGAATGAGAGAGTTAACAAAGGAATGGTCTACATGCTCTGAGAAGTAGAGCCAGACCCAACGCTTATAGAGCTAATATTTTATTTAGGAGGTGCAAACACAGGGTGGAAGGTTTGCAGAGAAAAGGATATGCAGCTGATGAAGTGTGGTGTGATACCCTGCTACGTGCCTACCACTTCATAAATGGATGATGTTTTAGGCTGGTAAATTTTGTGGTCATGTTTTGTAAGAGCAATGGAAAACTAATACAGTACATAAAGTTTTAATCCCCACAGAAGGGTCAGATACTCTGAAAGCTGTCTCCTATCTCTCTAATCTAATATTCTGCCAGCTTTCCACTTCAGACATTTGCTATAGTATAATCTCTTTGCACAATGCTTACCAGATCCAAATGGCCTCATGTGTTATGCCTTCCCACCTGACACCTGAAATGTCATTTGGTTGAACACTATTTCCAAAATCTGTGTGGACTTTATAAAATGTAGTTGATGAATGAAAAGACTGAAGAGGAGGAAAATACTGGTAAAAAAAGACCAAGTCAAATCAGGGTTTGAATATGAAAATGATTCAGGAAGTCAGCTCTGTTCCATAAATTTTCAGTTTTTTGATTATAGTTTATGAGATGGCATTAAACTCAGTGCCACCAATTTCCATTCTAGTTCATCTCCATTTTAATTTTGTATTTGGGGGCTTTTCTTATTTCCTCTCACCTATCTTTCATTTCTCTAGATGACTCATGGAAATGTACTCAGTATTTTGAGCCGACATGTCAACTCAACAATGGAACATTTTGACTAACAGAACTACCAGGTTACCATATTTCTCCCTTTATAGATCTTTTCTTAACACATATGTAAAGAAATGTATGATTAATTTACAAGATCAACCATTTTATTGACACCAGGCATAACTGGGAGCAAAAGACAACATCTGAGATCTTTCAAATTATGCTGGCTTGGGGTAATGCGCTGCATTTGTTCAAGTCCCTGAGGTCAATCACTTGCCACAAAATCAAGCCAAGATACCAGCTCCCAAGGTCCTGTTAATCTCTGCTGTTAGCACCATTGCTATTCTAGTCTAGATGCTGAGAAATATTGTTGCCTTTCTGAAGAAAGGAGTTCTGTACCTCTGGTACATATTAAATACTTAAATGATTCTTCTAAATGGTGCTCCTACATTTCTGAATATTGCTGAACAACAAACTTTAAATGATCTTTCTGGAGTTACACAAGTCATCTTTAATTAGATACTTATCATTGTAAATATTCAGTTCATGTTATTTGACAAGGTTTGACTCTGTGAGTCACTATGAACATTTTGAGACAGACTATTATGGCCCATTTTTTCGTTTCCAAGAAACACAGTTGACAGTGTCCTTTCTAATTCGCTTGTGCACGTTTCCATTTACTCAGCTTATCGATGTTGCTGGGAGGGCTGCCTTTGCTTCCATCTGTACAGACTTGATGTTTCTTAATTTTTGTGTATCTCAAAACCTTTGTGATGACCCACATATTTTCTCAAACATATTTATTCTAATCCAAGGGGAGCTAGTAAATGTCAGGCATGATTCTATGAATGATGTCACAGTTAAGGTGCCCGTGCTGTAGGGAGCAATTTCATTTTCCTCCATTTTTGTATTGGTTTGGCACTCTATCTGGAGGATACAGAGCAAATATGATGAAAGCTATTCAAGAAAATTCCAACCAGAAATATCAGATTGTCAGCAGAGGTAAAAAGTGACTCTTGTGCAGTCTGATAAGAAACATTTCTTAAACTTGTCCCATAAAATATTCTGTTATACTTCAGGCTGTTGAAAATAATTTTGTGCACTGGGGCACAGTCACTTGAGGCAATTCTGTTGTTCAGCAATAGCCTTAGGAGAGATGAAACAGCTCAGAGGTGAAAAATTGGAGTTACCATGTATTAAATAGTTGTTATCACTACCCACTCTGAACAAGAATCATTTAGTAGAGTGAGAACTACAGCAATATGGATTAACCTACTTTAACTTTTGAATGATTATTACTTACACCCCAAAGATCAAAGAATATTTATCATTGAGAAAATTTCAAACATTCCTTAAAAAGCACATTTCTTTTTAAAAAGTGATCTGTTCCATATTTATTCCACAGGATTTTCAAATGTGTTCTGTTTTATCAACACATTTGCTCAATCATCTAGGGAAGAGGCTAGAATTCAAGAACTTCAAAGGCTTTCATGCAGCAAAGGAGAAAATGCTCAAATCACTTAAGTATTGAGATAAAAAGTTCTTGTGATTCTTCTGAATTATTTCCTTGAGTATTAACCTTGAGAAAGGGGGTGGAATTGAAGACATAGAGGGGGCCAGAGGGACATGCCAGGAACCTGCCTGGCAAAGGTTATTAGAGACTCTGGAAATAGACCACACGGGATGGAAAAGAGAGCCGGAAAACAGTGGGATCAGAAGGGCTTTCCTCAATAGGAACAGCAATCTCAGTTTTATTGCACAGCTTTATATACAGTAGCTTGAAGGCATGATCTTGTCAATATTGCTTAACTTGATTAAAAACAGTCTAGGGACAAAGTAGTATCCTCAGAAGTCTTGTGACCAAAGGGGAATGGCTCCAGTCTAATCTGGTTCAGAAACCAGCCCTAACAGGAAAACCGCTGAGGCCAGGTTTGCACTCAGTCCTTGACTCCCGAGTACATTTCCTGAAACTGGGTGGCCTTTCCTCCTAGGAGGTCAGCTCCCAATAGGGACAGACAAAAACTATTATGCTGTATCTCTAACTTCAAACATTTTCCATTTTGCCCATGGGGAATCAGTCCTTATGACTCTGAGACTTTTTTCTAGATGTAGGTCAGTTGAACTTAGTGACAGGAATACACAATGGATAATTGATTGTAGCAAGTTTAGCATTAAATGGAAGCAGGAAGAAAGTAATTGAGCTGCTAACTTTCTCCAACTCTGTTGTCCCTGTCTGTGCTGCTTACAGAAGCTACTCACATATCCCCAGAAAAATTGAGGTTGAGAAGAGAGATGGAGACTCAGGTGCCTGTTATCCTGCTATTGTCTCTAATTTTCTCCCAGAATATTTACTGAGAACTCAGTCACTGAACGATACTATAAAAATTTGGTGTTGGGATAGTATAAACCATTAATTAAGTGTCTGAAAGGCAATACCTAAGGATATTTTGAATTTCAGCATATCATCAAATGTGTATTTTTTTTCCTGAACACTAAGGAATGGGTAAGATGATTAGTGAAAAATGGACACATACATTTATAAATTATGATGTTTAACTTTTTAATTCACCTACTGATTTAAATCAGTCTTCCTTCTGGAGTTCACTAATACCATGCTAACAATTTTAGTCCTTAGTCAGACTTGGTTTTGAACTATAATATGTGAAACCCAGTAGAAATATGGTAGGATTAATTAGGCTGCCACTAGGGGAAGTGTTAGCCAAGTTTAGGACTTCTCTTCACATGTGAGGCTGTTAGAAGGCCTTCTTTCTCCCTGTCTCCTGAATTCAATGAAAAGATCAGAAAATACAGTGGCTCCTTCAGAAGGGATGTGGGAGGGACTCTTTTCTTCTTTCCTTTGGGTATTAAAGGTTTCAAGAATATCTCATTGAGTCACAGTGTTTTGAGCATATCTCAGAGGGTATAGGAAGTGGAAAATACCCAGGAACATTGTAGGCAACATTAGAAGTCTCGCAGGAAGATATCTAGACTTGGAATATGCAAGCCCTGTGAGGACCTTGGGTGAAGACTCTGAGCAGAGAGAAAACTAGCACTTGAGATTGCCTGACAAGAGCCTATGATTATAAATAGTCCACCAATATTTTCTTTCTTTCTTTCTTTCTTTCTTTCTTTCTTTCTTTCTTTCTTTCTTTCTTTCTTTCTTTCTTTCTTTCTTTCTTTCTTTCTTTCTTTCTTTCTTTCTTTCTTTCTCTTTTCTTCCTTCCTTCCTTCCTTCCTTCCTTCCTTCCTTCCTTCCTTCCTTCCTTCCTTCCTTCCTTCCTTCCTTCCTTCCTTCCTCCCTCCCTCCCTCCCTCCCTCCCTCCCTTCCTTCCTCCCTTCCTCCCTTCCTTCCTTTTTCTTTTCTCTCTCTCTCTCTCTTGCTCTCTTTCTGGACAGTATCTTGTTCTGTCACCAAGGTTAGAATGCAGTGGTGTCATCATGACTCACAGCAACCTCAAACTCCTGGGCTCAAGTGATACTCCTTCCTTAGCCTCCTGAGTAGCTGTGACTACAGGTGTGCACAACCATACCAGGCTATGTACAGACAAGGTCTTGCTATGTTATTCAAGCTGGCAAATGATTTCTAATGTAAAACTAAGTAGTGCATATTATTTTCTGTTAATATTCTATTAATTTTCTTTTGAGAAGTAGTATAGCATAGTGGTTAAAAATCCAAACTCTAGATGCCTAGATCTGAATCCTTCTCTGCCACTAATGAACTCTAAGTATTTGAAAAGATTGCTTAATGTCTATGTGTCTCTGGATAATAGCAATACTATAGTACGGAGTTGTGAGGACTAAATGAGTTTTATTTGTGAAACATTAAGAGTAGTGCTGGCTTCTAGTGAAGCACTAAGGAAATACTTTTATTATATGCTTCTTTGTAAGTTTATATTTCAAGGTAGGAGTGTGTCTTACTTTTAATCAATAGATAGCTTTCTGGTTTGTAAGAGTAAAAAGTCAACACATGGGTAATATTCTATAAACACCTCTGTGAAACCACAGAGAATACTCCTGGAGGGGTGCTCTCATGCTAATATGGGCTGTTTAAAACCCATACATTTGTGGTGCTTCATTCCTGATAGTACCACTAGTTATGTAGGGCCACATTATCTTGACAAATCTCAGCATACATTTAATACTTGAAGGTTAAAAATATGTCTTTCTGCATTTAGTCTCCAGTTATTGTACTTTCTTTTGCTTAAGAATCTGACTTGATGGCCAGGTATGATGGCTCATGCCTATAATCCTAGCACTCTGTAGGCCAACACACGTGGATTGCTTGAGCTCAGGGATTTGAGATCAGCCTCAGCAAGAATGAGACCCCATTTCTACTAAAAATAGAAAAATTAGCCAGGCATTGTATCAGGTGCCTGTAATCCCAGCTACTTAGGAGGCTGAGGCAAGAGGATCACTTGAGTCCAAGAATTTGAGGTTGCTGTGACACCAGAGCACTCTACCAAGAGCAACAAAGTAAGACTCTGTCTCAAAAAAAAAAAAGAAAAAAACAGAAGAATCTGACCTGAAAGTTCTTAATGAATTTCAGATATTTGTTTTGATTACAAAATTATTAAATCTCATCATGAAAATTAGAACATGTAAATAAGTAAAAGAAGAAACGTATTCAGAATGAAACAAAATGATGCCCACTATTAACTTAATGTTTGTTCTTTTAAATATTCTTTCTCTAAATTTTCACATTCCCCTGTAAACACAGCACATTTTTCTTCCTAAGTTGTACTTTCTTACATACACTGTTTCCTAACCTGACTGTTTCACTTTGCAACATATCATGAACATATTTATGTTTTAAATCATAGATTTATGCAATCCTTTCAAGGCCTTTGTAATATTCACTTTTATGGTTATAGCATAATTTTTCCCCAAAATTATAATATTAAAACTTCATTCACATGTTTTTTATTTCAGAATATTAGGGGGTATTCATTTTATTTCCAAACTTTGTTTTTGTAAAGGTTTTCCACCAGAAGGAAAATAAATACAAGTAGACATTTTGTGATTGAACAGACAGTATATGGTTTTAACAATTAACAAAAATATCTTGAGTGGCCTGACTAAAACATATCTCAATTTATTTTTGGTGATTATCAACACTAAAATATAATACATGTTTAATCATACCAACATAAATATCCCTTGGTATTTACTATTTTGTCAATATGATATAAAAAGTGTGTTTTACATGAATTCATAATAATTTTTTAAATCTTTGTGAACATTCCATTTGATTACATTCATTGGATATTTGCTCTTAATACTTTGACTTAGATACTGCCTCATCAAATAAATTCATTATGATAGAATTTATTCTATATGCTCATGAATCTTAGAGCCGAAAGGGGTCTCTCAAATGATTTCAGAGTTTTACTTTCTATTGAAGTCAATGAGAAAAAAAGATATTTCAAAAAAACCCAGCAAAAATATAAAAGGTTGGGAGTAGTTCTAAAGGAGAACTGGAAATGGACTCTGGAATATGGTAAAGCATTTACAAGCACTAATCTGTATATCACAGCAACTGATATTTGTAGGCCATTGAGTAGCACAGGGAAAAAGTTCACTGTAAAGGACTATCTACAGTAAATTCTGGGCAATCACATGCAGCTAGATATCCCTGATAAGTGTGTTCTACTGGAAGCAACTCCAGTGGGAACTTGGGCAGCAGATGTATAGGTAGTCTTATGGGGAAGAAGCTGAAACATCTCCCTCACTAGAGAAGTGTGACAAGAACACTCAGAACTCTTTCTCCACACTTTCTATCTCAACCCTACTGCACGTGGCAGCCAAAACAAGGGTAAGAAGCTCAGCGCCCGTAGCACAGTGGTTATGGCTCCCATAGCACAGAGGTTATGGTGCCCGTAGCTCAGAGGTTAAGCCACATACACCAAGGCTGGCGGGTTAGAATCCAGTCTGAGCCAGCTAAACAATAATGACAACTGCAATAAAAAATACCTAGGCATGGTGGTGGGCACCTGTAGTCCTAGCTACTTGGGAGCCTGAGGCAGGAGAGTTGCTTAAGCCCTAGAATTTGAGGTTGCCATGAGCTGTGACGCCACAGCACTATACTGAGGGTGACATAGTGAGACTCTGTCTCGAAAAACAGAAAAGAAAAAAAACAAAAAATACATAAGGGTCAGAGCTTATCTTATATACCTGCTTGATATACATTTTCATAAATGAAAATAAAATCAAAGAGCTGTTCTTCACAGTCAAATAGTCATGAGGGTCAATAGTCAAATAGTCATTCCATTTTTAGGATTTCATAGGAATCAAAAGAATAGTCTTTGAAAAAAAGCATTGCACGGTGGCTCCTGTGGCTCAAAGGAGTAGGACGCCCACTCCATATACAGGAGGTGGTGGGTTCAAACCCAGCCCCGGCCAAAAACCCGCAAAAATAAAATAAATTTATTAAAAAGAAAAATAAAAGAAAATAAAGCGTTGGAAAATTCTCAAGGAAACACAGAAAAACACACACATATACATACCCTGAATTAGGCTGGGTAGAATTTATCTTGACCCAGAATAATATAAAAGAACAAAGCTAAGGAAGTTTACTTCTAAACTTTGCTTATTATTTTTTGTTCTGAGAAGCTAACCTCTCTTATTTTTCTGCTAACCTTTGCTTTATTTCTATAATTTTTTCTCAGCAATTGCATATCCTGTAGTGACAATTTCCTTTATTAATCCTTCTGGGAAAAAAACTGGTATAAGCTAAGTCAAATCAACTTCCTTGAGTTAACAGACATCTTGGTTTCGGGTGCACCTGGTCTATCTCCAGTGATGATAAATTATGACCAAAAATTTCAGGGGCAGCTGGATAGTCAACAATTTCTACTCAGGTACAAAGGCAGCATATTTTGCTTGACTGTTGTGGTGGTTCTTGACCTTGGTTGATCAGAGGTAAATATTGAAGGTTTTCATTTTTCTCTTTTTATTGAGACATGCTTTACAGAACAAAAAATTCCATTCACCAGTTTTGAAAAATGTATACAGTTGTGTAATGAAAGATATGGAATTTTCCTCACTTTGAGATTTTTCCATATATTTTTTCAGTCAACATCTTTCCTCCATCCCCAGCTATTAGGAATCACTGATTTATTTTGTTTTAACATTTCTAGAATGTTATATAAAGAATCAAACACTGCATGTCTTTTGTGTTAGGCTTTTAAACTTTTTAAAATACTATCCAGAGTCATCCCTTTTGTGGCATTTAATCAGTAGTTTGTTCCTCTTTCTTGATGAATAGTATTCTGTTTATGGATTAATGAAACTTTATCCACTCACCATTTAAAGGACATCTGAGTTATTTACAGTTGGGGCATTTATGGCTAAAGCTGCTAAAGCAATTCATGTAGAAGTTCTTGTACAGGAACATGCTTTTAATTCTCTTGGGTACATATTGAAGAGTGGAATTGTTGGCTCATACAGTAAATCTATCTTTACCTTCATAAGAAACCATCAAACTGGGCAGCGCCCGTAGCTCAGTGGGAAGAGCATCAGCCACATACACCCACGTTGGTGGTTTCAAACCTGGCCCGGGCCAGCTAAACAACAAAGATGACTGCAACAAATAACAATAGCCAGGCATTGTGGTGGTTATCTGTAGTCCCAGCTACTTGGAGGCTAAGGCAAGAGAATCACCCAAGAGTTTGAGGTTGCTGTGAGCTGTGATGCCACCACACTTTACGGAGGGCGACTCTGTCTCAAAAAATAAATGAATAAATAAATAAATAAATGAAAGAAACCATCAAACTGTTTTTAAAGTCACTGTTCTGTTTTGCATTGTGTCCCTAACAGTGATGCAAGTTTCAGTTTTTTTCGTATACTTTTTCCACAACTTGATATGATCAGTCTTTTTATATTAGTGATCTAATGGTTGTATAGTAGTATTTCAGAGTGGTTTTGAAAATTGCATTGTCCTAATGATTCAAGACGATGAACACCTTTCATGTGCTTATTTGCCTTTCCTATATCTGCTTTGCATTGGTCATCTTCTTACTGAATTTTAAAGTCATTTATACTTTCTTTTAGAAGCTTTATGGTTTCAGGTCTACCACTTAGGTGTGCAATTCATTCTGAGTAACTTTTGTACATAAGAATTGAAGCTTATTCTTTTTGCAGATGAATATCCCCTTATATCGGCCTGCTCTATCTTGGCCTACTATAGGACTCAGGGTTCTGGAGTGTGTTTCTCAGTGTTTTTGCACCCCTACACCCCCAGCCTTCAGCTAGCCCTTCAATCTGCATCAGAGAAGGGTTTTCTCTGTGCAATTGCTCTTCCCCTAGTGCACAACTATGTCTCTTGTTATTTGATGCAACGCTATGTTTGTAACAAGGGTTGGTTCTCATTCTCTTATTTCACTCCCAGCGTTTGTACACCCAGGCCTGAGCAGTAGGGCCTTCTCAGAATTCCTGCCTGCTTCCCAGTGCACTTGGAGAGTGCAGGCAAATTTCCTGTTTCTCCCCCTAATGTCAATAAGACTCTGCCCTGGATAGGTGAAGGATCTTGGATGTGAATAATTCTCTTGCCCTTCCTGTGCAGCAGCTGAGCACTGTCTTGAAAAGGACAGACTTCTATGCACCAGTGGAATTTTTGCCACATCCCCAGCTACAGCTGACTTCCCTGGGATGGGGGGACAGGCGGGTTCCTGCCTCAACTCCAGAGGAAGTCAACTTTTGCCTTCTGGCAAACCAAGGTCAGCTCTGGGACATGGCCATGTTTCATACCACTACTCCAGGGGCAGATGGCTTTTGCTTTGTATTCAGAAAGCATTCAGGAGATGGAGGATGTTGTGCATGTTCCCAGTAGCAGCTGATCATTTCTTTGTTTTCACAGAGGTTTTGGAGAGTGGCCAGGCTTCTGCAGATACCTCTGCTTCTTCCTCTCACTCTTTGGCAGGTCTTGTATGCTCGTGCCACGGAAGGAAGCACATAGGTCTGAGGCCTGCCACCAATCTTTCTCATGAATGACAGCAGAGACCCTTGGAAAAGATTTCATAAGTGGATATTGACTCCAACTGTGGCTACCAGAGATTCTGAACTGTTGGTCTATCCCTCAGTTGGGCTTTAAGAATTCTTTCTAATTTCATGAAATAAAAGAATTTTCATATCTCCAGACAGATTCACACTGTTTCAGGCCCATCTCCAGCTCAGAGACTATACTTCCCCTTCTTTGTGTGATCTGCTCTCATCTCATTGGATTGCTAATGTTTCTCTGATTTAACTGTCTCATCATCAGAATTCTCCTGCATTTCTTATCACACAGTGGCCTTGATATCTTTCAAGGTCGGTACCCAACTATAGAAAATCAGAAAACTAACCAGTGAATAACCTTCTAGGACAGCTAGACTTTTCAGCTTTGGGGGCTATCTAGACACATCTGTTTGGGAATGCTCAAGATTGCTTTCGTTTTATTTGTACGCATATTCTATAGCTCTTTTGGAAGCATAGTCTATATGATAGAGGTATGCAGAATGTTATCTATTGATCAAACCAATAGCTAATGGATACCCAAGCTTTCACTTTTCCCAAAAGAGCTGTTGGTTGTGTAGCTAAATTGAGGCATTCTTTTGTCATGACATCTTCTCTTTTTAGAGAAGATTATATGATTGAGCAAATATTGATGGCCTTAAGAAGAATTATTTGGGACTGATATCTATAATACTTTAATACTTTGGAATATATTTATATTGCAAAAGTGAGAAGACAAAAGGAATCTTACATCATACTCACTATTTTTTGTATTTAAATATTTTGGGGGTGTCCCTTTGCCTGTTGCAATTGGCTGACATCTAGAATGATAGCTTTTGACATCCAGCTGCTGTGATATTTAAATAATTTCAGTGAACTATTAAGTATCAGAGAGGGGATAAAAATTGCAGAGAGATAGCTTCTGAAATTAATATTCTGCAGTTCAGAAGTTAAGATACAATTCTTATTTGCAGGAAAGTGCTGAGAATCTACACAATACCTATCTATTCATGCATGAACATAAACTGATGAATAAGCCTTTTGTGCATCTAAAGGTGGACAATAAATATGCATCTAAAATAATTTATAGAACTGCATCAACCTTTAAATTTTCCCGTATTTGACTCCGTATGCTGGGATGTTAGACATAATGCTTAAACATTTCATTCACTCATATTCATACATAGCATATTATATTTAGATAGAGCTTGAGGTAATTAAAACATAAATAAGATAATAAACCTTTAACTTCTGTTAGGTTATAATTTAGTAAGGAAGATATTACATGAACTCAAATAACTGTAAAACAATGAAGGAAGTTGTAAGTTGTGTTTGGAAACACTGAGATACAATTGTTATGGGCCTTAGTAGTGTGAACAATGGCTTCAAGCTGGGAAAATGAAGGGAGAGTTCATGGAAAGGTGACACTTGTAATTAAAAGTTGGATAGGATTTAGATATACAGAGATAATGAAAGAAATTTTACAAAGCAAAGATTCTGGTCAGAGCAACTGCAGAGCTCTGGTTTTGGGATCAGAAAGTCTTGTTTTCAAAGGCAAGGTAGGCAGTTGACATCCTTGAGGATGGCGATACCATCTAACATTTATGTAGCACTAACTGTATCCATGGTATTTGTATTCAACTCTTTACACCTGCTGCTCATCCATGCTTCCATGTATAAGGCCAGCACTACTATCAATGGACTGAATCCCCCATTTCCTATCTTATTCAAAATGTTTATCTTATAATCATTCCCTCCCTTACCGTTCTTCTCTTTTCCCCTGCATTATACCCTACAGCAAATATGCTACACAATCTCCTATATTAAAGCAAATAACAGCAAAAGCAACAACAAAAAATAACAATTTTTTTTTTATCAGTTTGGTTTTGCCACACGCCCAAATCAGTGTCTTATAAGTATCTTATAACAACATCTATGTTTTCAGTTCGTGATTCTGTGGGTTCACAATTTAGGTTGGGCTCAGTCAGGCAGCTCTGCTCTTGACTTAGCTCACACATGCATCAGGGTTAATTTTCATTTGGTTAGGTGGCCTTGCCTTGGGGGCGTGGTTGTCCATCCTTGAGGGACAAAGTCAAGCTGTCAAGGAGAAGATGGGGTGATTGGGACACATGTCTTTCATTATCACATAGGCTAGCTTGGACTTGTTAACATTGTGCCTGGGGAGGCTTTCAAGAGAAAAAACAAAGTATGCAGGGCATTCTGAAGCATACAAACATCCTTTTCACTACATTCTTATGGTCAAACAAGCCACATAGACATCCCCAACTCCATCTTGTCTCAATGCAAACCAGTGAGTATGGATACAAGGAAGGGAATTATCATGGCAATCTTTGCTATTTGCATCTTTTTGTTGCATTTTATATATTTTTGCTCCAAATATGATACCACTTTTCTATTTCCTTTTAGAGGAACTCTCTACCATAAAGTTCTTCCTACTCACTTCTTACACTTTCTCTTTTTCCATTCTTAAAAAAAAAAAAACGAATCATCATGAACTCTATATTGCCAGACTCAATGGTCAATTCTCAATTCTCATCTAGTAAACCTATCGCCAGCATTTGGTTCAAGGTGCTTGTCTCCATACTTTTTGAAAAGATCTGTTTACGATTTACCTGAGATGCAGGTCTGTTAGTTCTCATTTGCATTCCTTCCTTCTCACTTTCCTGTGCTAGTCTTTGTTCTTTACATTAACTTTAAACTATTGGAAAACTCTGGGGCTCAGTTCCTGGAACTTTCCTGGGTTTTCTTTCAGTCCTATACAATCTCATCCACTTACAGGGCTTTAAATAACTTATTTTACCCTCACCTTCAAATGTATATGTCCAGCCCAGATTATCCAGACTTGTACATACAACTACTATTAAGTTTCAAACATAAATATCCAAAATGAACTCTCTTTTCCTGACTAAAAACTTTTTACTCCTATACTCGTTTTCATATTTGTAAGTAGCTAAGAGTTTCCATGATCTCTTCCTTCATTTTCCCAGTTTTATTCTCCAGTTGCTTAGGCCAAAAATTTTGGTATAAAAAACATATTTTTCTCTCATTTTCACTTCTAGTAGGTTGGTGAATCTGATGGCACTGTGACACAAAGAGAGTCAAAATGCAACCACTTCTCATCATCCTTGCCATTGAAGGTATCATTGTGTTTCAGCTTTTGCCCTCTTCCCCTGTGTCTATTTCCTGTACAGCAGCCAGTGCAAACCTTTATAAAACATCCCTGGATCATACTACTCTTTTTCTCAAAGCATTTCTCTGAAAGCAAAGTGCAAAGTCCTTAATATAGTCTATATGTCCCTATGACCTGTCTGACCTCAATTCCTATCTTTTGTCTACTCTCTAATTATTCCAGCCATGCTAGCCTACTTGCCATTTGTAGTTACTGAATATCATTTTTACCACAGGCCCTTGCACTTGTTCTCTCTGCCTGAGAATCATTCCTTTTTATATTCATATGCCTCTTTCTTTGACTTCCTTCAATTCTCTGCTAAAGTATGACCTCCCAAGATGCCTTCTTTGATCACTCTATATAGACAGAGTAACAGCCAATCATTTTTCAGTATCCCTATCTTGCTTGAACTTTTTCATAGCATTTGCCACTATCTGACACAATATTTATTTATTTTTATTTGTTCTATTGTTTCCCCTCACTATAATGTTAGCTCCATGAGAGCGGGGACATTGATCATTTTGGTCACTACTGAATTCCCCAAACTTGGAACATTCTGAAACATAGTTGCTCAGTGCAATTTTGTTGAATCATTGAATTTTAAGAAACCTGTTATTTTAGTCTTCAGACCTACCTGATAAAGTGCATATGGCATGCTAACTCCACCTGCCTTATAGAAGGAAAACAAGGGCCTGGGTAAGCTTTTTATTGTTGGAGTTTGTTGAAAGGCACCTGATTGTGACCTTTTTATTTTTTCTTTTTGAGTCTGGCTTTTAATCCTAGCCACTACACAATGGCACTGACTAACCCATTAATCATATCCCACTGACTAACCATGTCCATTGGGAAAAACAAATGAGATAAAGTGTAAATATCAAATTACATGATATCTGGTACACTCTGGATGCTCAACCACTCTCCATTTCTCATTTTCCCCACCTTTTTACATTTGTTTTAATCTTGGCTTTAAGTATTTCATTTTATATAAGCTTTTCTTTTCAAATTTTTATTAAATCATAATTGTGTACATTAGTGCAATCATGGGGCACAAGGTGCTGACTTTATATACAATCTGATATATTTTCATTGAACTGTTTAACATAGCCTCCATGGCATTTTCTTAATTACTCTATGTAGACATTGGTATTCTGCATTTAATAAGTTTCACCTGTACCCTTCTAAGAATCACCGTAGGTGTGATCCCACCAATTGCCCTCCCTCCACCCTTCCTCCCACCTCTGCTCCTCTCCCTTGATCTTTTCCCCATATTCTTGTGCTATAATTGGGTTTTAGCCTTCATATGAAAGGCATAAATTAGCTTCATAGTAGGGCTGAGTACATTGGATATTTTTTGTTCCATTCTCGAGATACTTTCCTAAGAAGAATATATTCCAGCTCCATCCATGTAAACATAAAGGAGTTTGCATCTTTCTTTAAGGCTGCATGATATTCCATGGTATACATGTACCTCCATCTTTCTTTAAGGCTGCATAATATTCCATGGTATACATGTACCACAATTTATTAATCCATTCATGGGTTAATGGGCACTTGGGCTTCTTCCACAACTTAGCAATTATCTATTGGGCTGCAATAAACATTCTGGTACAGATATCTTTATTATGAGGTGATTTTTGGTCTTCTGGATATATACCTAGTAAAGGAATTATAGGATCGAATGGCAGGTATATTTTTAGATCTCTAAGTATTCTCCAAATATCCTTCCAAAAGGAATATATCATTTTGCATTCCCACCAGCAATGTAGAAGTGTTCCCTTTTCTCCACATCCATGCCAGCATCTCTGGTTTGGGGATTTCGTTATGTGGGCTAATCATACTGGAGTTAGATGGTATCTCAAAGTAGTTTTGTTTTGCATTTCTCTGATGATTAAGGATGGTGAGCATTTTTTTCATGTGTCTGTAGGCCATGCACTTGTCTTCTTTAGAGAAGTTTCTCTTCAAGTCCTTTTCCCACCCTGAGATGGGATCACTTGTTATTTTCTTGCTAATACATTTGAGTTCTCTGTGGATTCTGGTTATTAAACCTTTGTTGGAGGCATAACCTGGAAATATTTTTCCCATTCTGAAGGCTGTCTGCCTGCTACATTTACAGTATTCTTAGCAGTGCAGAAACTTTTCACTTTGACCAGGTCCCAGTAGTGTATTTTTGATACTGCTTCAATTGCCTGGGGAGTCCTCCTCATAAAAGAGGAGGCCGATTCCTTCAAGAGTTTTCCCTGCACTTTCTTCTAGTATTTTTATAGTTTCATGTCTTAAGTTTAAATCTTTGATCCAGAGAGAGTCTATCTTAGTTAATGGCGAAAGGTCCAGGTTCAGTCTTCTGCAGGT